>JAIUZE010000878.1:0-144259 GCA_022085475.1 Heliosperma pusillum | reverse complement strand
GACCCGTCAAAAGCTTGTGACGGATAGTGACCGTCACAAACGAGAACTTGTGAAATATTTGCATTATCTAAAGTTCTTAAAATGTTTCATCTAATCTTTTGCATTATTATTGGACTCAAAAATCGAGTTCTCACAATTATTCATCGACTTCTCTCATTGACGAATCTACCCTGTAGGTGACGGTCTTTGTTGACCTGGAACGCAATTTGTTTTGGATCCGCTACTAATTAGTCTTGTCTTCGATAGTACATGACCTATATTATCACGTGAAATGGCCATACTCCTGGTAATTCCACGGTCACATATATCGTATGCTAGCGAGTGTTGGTTGAGTCACATTATTCACTCTTATTACATTGTTGTTGTATCATGTGTTCAGTGTTTAGTGTTTCGTGTTCAGTGTTCTGTCTTTGCGTTCATATATATAAGTAATGCCTTATTTTACCTGTCACAAGAACATAATAAGCCGTGTGCAAAGTCTCAAAACCATTCCTTTAAGCATCATGGCTCACCTTCCATACGAGCTTGTTTTTTCCGAGATTTTCATCTTGCTGCCTGTCAAATCTCTAGCTCGATTCAAATTGGTTTGCAAGAAATGGCATTCCTTTATCTCGAGTCCCAAGTTTTTCCAAATTCATTCTAGTCGTTGGATGTCTGACCCGAGTGTTCAGCCAAAATGTGCCTTTTTCTCGTCTTCTGAAACCATCTTTATGGTCGACTACGAAACCTTTGATACCAATGTAAGTATTGACTCAAATTCATTATTTCAAGCATGTGGGTCTAACACGTTTGGTTTAAGCGCGTTCTTGATTGGTTCATGTAACGGGCTAGTTTGCCTTGATCGTGACGAAAACTCTGAAAAGTGTGACATTCACATCTATAACCCATGTACGGGTCAGACCCACCAAGTCCCTGACCCATACCCGATTTTAAATTATGGAGGGCGCAATCTTGTATTCGGGTTTGGATATGTGTCGTCTCTTGATGACTACAAGCTTGTTATTCTTGGCCTCAATGGAGATAGAAGCCTAGTAATGGTGTACTCCTTATACTCTAAGAAGTGGAGGGTAGCTTGTCAATTTAGTGAACACGATTTTCCGATATATTTCGGAATTTCAGCATTATTGGTTAGTGAAACATTGCACTGGGAGTTCGACTTTAGGCATGACACCGATATCGTCTTTGGGTTCGACTTAGCCCAAGAAGTGTTCAAAGAAGCAAAGCTACCCTTTAATGTTCCCCAATACAGTTATAGTCGTAGTGTCAAGTTTTGTGTTATGGATGGTTGCTTGTGTATATGGGAAGAGCCTAGTGTTGCAATAGCTACACTTTGGATGCTAAAAGAGTATGGAGATTGGGAGTCATGGACTAAGTTGTTTACTATGCATTGGGAACCAATGGGTTTTACGTGTCTTGATAAATTTATCGGGTTTACTAAAAATGGAAAATTTCTGGCGAAAAGAGACGATAATAAGATCATGTTAGTCGATTCCGGTCAAGATCCTCCAACATTAGTGCCGGTTTTGGAAAGTTGTATTGTTCTTGATGTGGTGGGTTGTGTACAAACTCTAGTTTTACCTCAACTCTTACCGTGTAATAATGATGTGTAGTTGAATCCAAATAAATTAAGACTCAGTCGAATATAAATCGGAATAGAGAATTTTAGATTTTAGATTGATCAGCGTAGGCCGAAACTAAAGTGAGAGAATATCGAGATTGTCGGCTACTAGGGTAAGGTGAAAATCCACAAGTCCACAAGGTATCTCTTTAAGACGTGTTTGAATTTCATAAAACAATAATATCGGTTAATAGATGTCAGATGCATGTCTCACTCCTCAAATCGACAAAATAAAAGAGTAACACATTTTCTATACCAATTAGCTACTACTTGATGTAACGACATATAAATAACACAAATCCTCAATCTATTATATATTTCATAGAAGACATTAAATAAAGATAAACAACCCACTAAATAAAAAACAAACAATTTTGATCAAAAAGCTTACTAAATTGTTAATAATAACAAAAGATTGTATAACAAAAGTACAAGGGAAGATTAACAAGATGAGAAAATCGGTTGTACGGAATTTAAAAAATGATGGGGAAAATGCGTGTAGTTAACCTCATAAAATTGATGTTTCACCTTTGTTGGTCAATTAGGTTGGGATTTGGGAATGAGTTGGATTAGGTCATTTCTAATAATATTTGGTCCGAGTCAAGTCATTTATGTATTCCCTTCATTCTGGTAATTTGTTTACCTTTGATTTTGACACAGAGATCAAACAATGAGTAGGAAACCATGCATTTTTGGTTGTTTTAAGTGGTTGACAAGTGGACAATAGTCTCATTGAATGTACAAATTAGTGACAGAAAATTTTCTTAATATAAAAAGGTAAACAAATGAATGATACACTGTAAAAAGAAATGGTAAACAAATGACCTGGACGAATGAAGTACATGTTAGTTCGGATATATTCGTTTGGGTTTGTAAATTTGTGATGTATCAGAGTCAATAGAGTTTGAATGATTCATTTTAGGTATGTTTATTAAGCGCAAACTATTATTTATAATCGTTTCTTACTTATATTACCATATGTTTTTCACCATGCGTTATGTTTATTAAGCACAAAGTATTATCACGAGATCTGCGATCGATTTCTCTTCATGGGAATAGAGCGATTCCTTAGCCGAAAAAATAATCAAATGAATAATACAAGTTATACAACCACATGGTTGAAACTATTAGCAGAAATCTTTAATGTCTATTAAATATTTGCATTATCTAAAGTTCTTAAAATGTTTCATCTAATCTTTTGCATTATTATTAGACTCAAAAATCGAGTTCTTACAATTATTCATCATCGACTTCTCTCATTGACGAATCTACCCTGTAGGTGATGGTCTTTTTGACCTGGAAAGCAATTTTTTTTGGATCCGCTACTAATTAGTCTTGTCCCCGATAGTACATGACCTATATTATCAGGTGAAATGGCCATACTCTTGGTAATTCCACGGTCACATATATCGTATGGTTTGTGTTGGTTGAGTCACATTATTCACTCTTATTACATTGTTGTTGACTGTTGTATCATGTGTTCAGTGTTCAGTGTTTAGTGTTTAGTGTTCTGTCTTTGCGTTCATATATATAAGTAATGCCTTATTTTACCCGTCACAAGAACATAATAAGCCGTATGCAAAGTCTCAAAACCATTCCTTTAAGCATCATGGCTCACCTTCCATACGAGCTTGTTTTTTCCGAGATCCTCATCTTGCTGCCTGTCAAATCTCTAGCTCGATTCAAATTGGTTTGCAAGAAATGGCATTCCTTCATCTCGAGTCCCAAGTTTTTCCAAATTCACTCTAGTCGTTGGATGTCTGACCCGAGTGTTCAGCCAAAATGTGCCTTTTTCTTGTCTTCTGAAACCATCTTTATGGTCGACTACGAAACCCTTGATACCAATGTAAGTATTGACTCAAATTCATTATTTCAAGCATGTGGGTCTAACACGTTTGGTTTAGGCGCGTTCTTGATTGGTTCATGTAACGGGCTAGTTTGCCTTGATCGTGACCGAAACTCTGAAAAGTGTGACATTCACATCTATAACCCATGTACGGGTCAGACCCACAAAGTCCCTGACCCATACCCGATTTTAAATTATGGAGGGCGCAATCTTGTATTCGGGTTTGGATATGTGTCGTCTCTTGATGACTACAAGCTTGTTATTCTTGGCCTCAAGGGAGATAGAAGCCTAGTAATGGTGTACTCCTTATACTCTAAGAGGTGGAGGGTAGCTTGTCAATTTAGTGAACACGATTTTCCGACATTTTTAGGAATTTCAGCATTATTGGTTAGTGAAACATTGCACTGGGACTCCGACTTTACGCCTGACACCGATAGCATCTTTGGGTTCGACTTAGCCCAAGAAGTGTTCAAAGAAGCAAAGCTACCCTTTAATATACCCCAATACAGTTATAATCGTAGTGTCAAGTTTTGTGTTATGGATGGTTGCTTGTGTATATGGGAAGAGACTAGTATTGGAGTAGCTACACTTTGGATGCTAAAAGAGTATGGAGATTGGGAGTCATGGACTAAGTTGTTTACTATGCATTGGGAACCAATGGGTTTTACGTGTCTTGATAAATTTATCGGGTTTACTAAAAATGGAAAATTTCTGGCGAAAAGAGACGATAATAAGATCATGTTAGTCGATTCCGGTCAAGATCCTCCAACATTAGTGCCGGTTTTGGAAAGTTGTATTGTTCTTGATGTGGTGGGTTGTGTACAAACTCTAGTTTTACCTCAACTCTTACCGTGTAATAATGATGTGTAGTTGAATCCAAATAAATTAAGACTCAGTCGAATATAAATCGGAATAGAGGATTCTAGATTTTAGATTGATCAGCGTAGGCCGAAACGAAAGTGAGAGAATATCGAGATTGTCGGCTACTAGGGTAAGGTGATAATCAACAAGTCCACAAGGTATCTCTTTAAGACGTGTTTGAGTTTCATAAAACAATAGTATCAGTTAATAGATGTCAGATGCATGTCTCACTCCTCAAATCGACAAAATAAAAGAGTAACATATTTTCTATACCAATTAGCTACTACTTGATGTAACGACATATAAATAACACAAATCCTCAATCTATTATATATTTCATAGAAGACATTAAATAAAGATAAACAACCAACTAAATAAAAAACAAACAATTTTGATCAAAAAGCTTACTAAATCGTTAATAATAACTCACAAGTCACAACAAACAATAGTGTATTATCTCTTTTTGTCGTGTTAATATTAAGTGAGGATTATCTCTCTCTTTTTTTTTTTAGAGACACGGATGATATTATATAAATTTCTATAAATTGATGAGGAAAAAATACACTCCGTCGATTTTATAGTTTTAACAATTACTTTCAAATTAAGAGTTGTCTCACATTTGTCTACCTATTAGAGTAATGAACCCTCCAATTTTTTAAGAACACTAAGTCTTGCTTAAGACGGACACTATCTGTATTAAGCTTAAGATAGGTCAAATATTACTACATGGTGGTAATAAAGACAACTTTTGGTATTTTTCAAGGCAATAAGTGGGATGATTGTTATGTATTTGACCCGTCTTAAGCTTAAGATAAATAATGCCGTCTTAAATGACAATTTGGGTTTTAAGAAATGGAGGTGATCCATGGGCATTTGTAAGGCTAGATTCACGTTATCATGTAAATGACATTTTTGTGGGAGTCCCTCATCTTTCTCAGTTGGTCTTATTTCAGACGGACTATTTTGATCTGAAGCAATAAGACGAAATTTTGTAACCACCTTACAGTTAGATGTAACAACTATTGAAAATAAGTTATGGTTACATTTTATCAAAAAATAACAACATAATCTCGTCATGGTCCGTCTGAAATAAGAATTTGCGCATCTTTATATCTATATATATAAATCTCAAGATTGTATAACAAAAGTACATGGGAAGATTAACAAGACGAGAAAATCGGTTGTACGGAATTTAAAAAATGATGGGGAAAATGCGTGTAGTTCACCTCATAAAATTGATGTTTCACCTTTGTTGGTCATTTAGGTTGGGATTTGGGAATGAGTTGGATTAGGTCATTTCTAATAATATTTGGTTCAAGTCAAGTCATTTATGTATTCCCTTCATTCTGTTCATTTGTTTACCTTTGATTTTGGCACAGAGATCAAACAATGAGTAGGGAACCATGCATTTTTGGTTGTGCTAAGTGGTTGACAAGTGGACAATAGTCTCATTGAATGTACAAATTAGTGACAGAAAATTTTTCCAATATAAAAAGGTAAACAAATGAATGAGACACTGTAAAAAGAAATGGTAAACAAATGACCTGAACGAATGAAGTACATGTTAGTTCGGATATATTTGTTTGGGTTTGTAAATTTGTGATGTATCAGAGTCAATAGAGTTTGAATGATTCATTTTAGGTATGTTTATTAAGCGCAAAGTATTATTTTAATCGTTTCTTACTTAGTAATACCATATGTTTTTCACCATGCGTTATGTTTATTAAGCACAAAGTATTATCACGAGATCTGAGATCGATTTCTCTTCATGGGAATAGAGCGATTCCTTAGCCGAAAAAATAATCAAATGAATAATACAAGTTATACAACCACATGGTTGAAACTATTAGCAGAAATCTTTAATGTCTAGTAAATATTTGCATTATCTAAAGTTCTTAAAATGTTTCATCTAATCTTTTGCATTATTATTAGACTCAAAAATCGAGTTCTTACAATTATTCATCATCGACTTCTCTCATTGACGAATCTACCCTGTAGGTGACGGTCTTTTTAACCTGGAAAGCAATTTTTTTTGGATCCGCTACTAATTAGTCTTGTCCCCGATAGTATATGACCTACTAGTTTAGAACCCGTGCAAGGTTGCACGGGTATATAGGAAAGAAAATTATATATAGTATATGTACAATATTAGTGTCGTATAACAAAGTTCAATGAGGATTTGTATTACATCGTTATTGAAGTAAATTATTCATTGTGAGTCATAGTTTGAAGAAACATCATGTTACGTAAATCATAGCGAAAATAAAGACATAGACTACTCGATCAGACATGGCCGGCCCTAACACAATTCAGTTGAAGCGGCCCCCAAATATTGTGCCGTGTTCACCAACTGACATAAATTGGTCATCAAGCCACAACTCTAACCCTTAATTTCGTGTCGTGTTGAAAAGTGTAAATATATTTATATGATTGAGAATCAATGAAAATTAGGATTGTTTTAGTAAATAGGCCATTCGTGTTAGATTCGTGCTTTATGAACTTATCCTGAACCCGACCCAATTAAATCACATGTCGTGTTCGTATCAACCCAAATGCATAAATAGGTCATTAAATTTCAACACAAAACTCTTAATTTCGTATTGGGTTTGTATCGTGTTCTCGAGTCATGTCATTGTTTGTCGTATCTATTTATATACTTTATAAAACTTAATGTACAACTTAATAAAATTAATCAAACAAATTTTTTTAGCACTAATATATTTGTGCGAGGCAGTTTTACCTACGTATATCGTAAATTAACTAATTTGATAACATTATGCAATCCGATGAGAAATAATCTTCAGCAACTTTTGTGTAAAGCGGTCTTTTTAAAAAAAAAAAAAACTATAGTGTTTTATGCAATTTTTATATATGAGACGGTTTTTCATAAGATTTTTGGGACAACTAATTAACATTGCAGATAGTCTCCCTTAAGAGGAAGGTGTCCCCGTTAAGCCGTCTTAACAACAAAATGGATCAACTATCATCTCACTTGCTCATACAATACGACTCTTTTGCTTTCTCCAATGCATTTCGCTCTTGTTATTCTAATTTCTAATTATTTTATTATATTTATTATATTATACAACCCGTTTTAAATTTAAGACAATAGACACGTTTTAAATTCCAAAATTTGCCAAAAACAGTGTAATGAGAAATCATTACATACATTATACTTTAATACTTTTGAAACTACAATAACGACAAAAACTAAAATAAAAGATAAATGAAAAATGGTCTCCACTCTCCACCGACTCACCGATTAACCAACAAATATAAATTATCTCCTTCATTGCTATCATCATTCTTCATTAGATCTTGATCTAACTCACGCCCAAAGAACCTCGGACGCCTAGATTGCCATTTTCATTCTACATAGGAAAAAATGATTTGATTTCCACCCCTAATTAGCCATCTCCAAATAGCCATAGGAATCAACAACACTATTAAACTTCATTAGCAGATGCTTGGATATAACCATCGACTCAATTTATTGCTAATGTTAAAGACCGGGTCCTTATATTAGGCCAGTGTCATGAGGAATACTGTTTATCTTCTCTTCAACTTGGGAGAGAATATTGGAGGGACAAGGTAGATAACAATGCTCCAATTCAATGCTCCAATATGGTATCATGATTTGACGTTCCCACCATTATTTAGTGAAAGTATTTTTTACCTCGATAACTTTTAGGCGTAAAATCCTTCACTTAATTATATATGCATGTGGTTTTGATATTGATCTTTCTTGCCGTTTAAGAAAACATACCATTTAACTAATGGGGATCTTTCTTTGTCAAACAGAAGATCACTGGATGATTTTATCAAATTTGATTGGTGCATATATAGGTTGTTCTGTTTTTTTTTTTCGTTTTTAGGAGATCAAGTTGCTAAATAATAGCATATGTTATATGATACTGGAGTATATTTGACTAATTTGTTTAAGGATTTTATTTTTGATATTTTTTAGTAATTCTTAGGCTTATATCCTCCTATGTATGGAATTGATTAGTGGACATATTTTTTTTTAACTAAAGATTATAACAAATTTGTAAATTCTCGTTTGAAATTTTGTTATTCTCTAAAATTATTATCCTAATGAAAAGATTGTATTATTACGAAATTGATGTGTTACTATTATCTTTTCCTAATGAATGTTCACTGTTCAGTGATATAATTTGGTCCATAAATAAATTTATTGACCTTATAATTGAGTATATTTTGTTTGTATATTCAATTGTCTAATTGCCTTTTTGGTATTGCGATCTAGGTAATGTAGCATGTAGGAATACAAAAATGATTTCCATTCTATACAAAGCACATGGATGTTGAGCGGGAAAAGTTGAGTGAATAGAGAACATGGGATTGACACGTGTCCTACTGGTTCTTCTTTTATAGTTATTATATAGATTATATAGATATTATCAGGTGAAATGGCCATACTCTTGGTAATTCCACGGTCACATATATCGTATGCTTGCGAGTGTTGGTTGAGTCACATTATTCACTCTTATTACATTGTTGTTGTATCATGTGTTCAGTGTTTAGTGTTTCGTGTTCAGTGTTATGTCTTTGCGTTCATATATATAAGTAATGCCTTATTTTACCTGTCACAAGAACATAATAAGCCGTATGCAAAGTCTCATAACCATTCCTTTAAGCATCATGGCTCACCTTCCATACGAGCTTGTTTTTTCCGAGATCCTCATCTTGCTGCCTGTCAAATCTCTAGCTCGATTCAAATTGGTTTGCAAGAAATGGCATTCCTTCATCTCGAGTCCCAAGTTTTTCCAAATTCACTCTAGTCGTTGGATGTCTGACCCGAGTGTTCAGCCAAAATGTGCCTTTTTCTTGTCTTCTGAAACCATCTTTATGGTCGACTACGAAACCTTTGATACTAATGTAAGTATTGACTCAAATTCATTAGTTCAAATATGTGGGTCTAACACTTTTGGTTTAGGCGCGTTCTTGATTGGTTCATGTAACGGGCTAGTTTGCCTTGATCGTGACGAAAACTCTGAAAAGTGTGACATTCACATCTATAACCCATGTACGGGTCAGACCCACCAAGTCCCTGACCCATACCCGATCTTAAATCACGGAGGGTGCAATCTTTTATTCGGGTTTGGATATGTCTCGTCTCTTGATGACTACAAGCTTGTTATTCTTGGTCTCAAGGGAGATAGAAGCCTAGTAATGGTGTACTCCTTATACTCTAAGAGGTGGAGGGTAGCTTGTCAATTTAGTGAACACGATTTTCCGACATTTTCAGGAATTTCAGCATTATTGGTTAGTGAAACATTGCACTGGGACTCCGACTTTACGCCTGACTCCGACTTTAGGCATGACACCGATAGCATCTTTGGGTTCGACTTAGCCCAAGAAGTGTTCAAAGAAGCAAAGCTACCCTTTAATGTACCCCAATACAGTAAGTTTTGTGTTATGGATGGTTGCTTGTGTATATGGGAACAGCATAGTGTCGCAATAGCTACACTTTGGATGCTAAAAGAGTATGGAGATTGGGAGTCATGGACTAAGTTGTTTACTAGTACGCATTGGGAACCAATGGGTTTTACGTGTCTTGATAAATTTATCGGATTTACTAAAAATGGAAAATTTCTGGCGAAAAGAGACGATAATAAGATCATGTTAGTCGATTCTGGTCAAGATCCTCCAATATTAGTGCCGGTTTTGGAAAGTTTTATTGTTCTTGATGTGATTGGTTGTGTACAAACTCTAGTTTTACCTCAACTCTTACCGTGTAATAATGATGTGTAGATTGATCAGCGTAGGCCGAAATTAAAGTGAGAGAATATCGAGATTGTTGGCTACTAGGGTAAGGTGATAATCCATAAGTCCACGAATTATCTCTTTGAGACGTGTTTGAATTTCATAAAACAATAGTATCGGTTAATAGATGTCAGATGCATGTCTCACTCCTCAAATCGACAAAATAAAAGAGTAGCATATTTTCTATACCAATTAGCTACTACTTGATGTAACGACATATAAATAACACAAATCCTCAATCTATTATATACTTCATAGAAGACATTAAATAAAGATAAACAACCAACTAAATAAAAAACAAACAATTTTGATCAAAAAGCTTACTAAATTGTTTAATAATAACTCACAAGTCACAACAAACAATAGTGGATTATCTCTTTTTGTCGTGTTAATATTAAGTGAGGATTATCTCTATCTTATTTTTTTTTTTACAGACTATTTGAAACATATATATTGATATTATTCATGTCATCTTTACAATAGGTTAGCTATGTTTATATACTAGAGCAATTACATATGAATGGAAAGAATATGTGGAGAGACTCCTCCAATATTTACAACAGTCATAAAATATCCTATTGGAGGCAAGGAGCTAATATTGCTATATTTGTGTCGATGGGCTCATAATACGTAATACCCCCTCAAGTTGGAGCATGGAGATTCGAGAGGCCCAACTTGGATAAAAGATCATCAAAGGAGGTCCGTCCTAGTGCTTTCGTGAAAATGTCAGCGAGTTGGCTCTTCGTATGGATATAGCGTGGTGTAATGGTGTCTTTAAGAATCTCATCCCGGATGAAATGACAGTCAACTTCTATATGTTTGGTGCGCTCGTGAAAAACGGGGTTCTTGGTGATGTAGAGTGCGGATTGGCTATCACAGTGAAGGTCGATCGGGGTAGTGTGGGGAATGCCGAGGAAATGTAATAGGCCTTTGAGCCATTTGAGTTCACACACGGTGTAGGCCATGGCGCGATATTCGGCCTCCGCGGAGGAATGAGAAACCGTGTTTTGTTTCTTAGTTTTCCAGGATATAGGAGAGGACGGAGCCGAGGAACACAATGTAGGCGGAGAGGGAGCGACGGGTAGTGGGACACGAGGCCCAGTCCGCATCGCAATAGGCATGGATGGCAAGATCAGAGGTGGAGCGTAAAAGGAGACCTTGTCCGGGATTGTTTTTGAGGTAACGAACTACCTGAACTGCAGCGTGCCAGTGGTCAAGGCGAGGAGCGTGCATGAACTAGGCAAGGATGTGGACAGAGTAGGTGAGTTCGGGACGGGCAATAGTGAGATAAACAAGTCGGCCAACTAGGCGACGGTAGGGCTGGGGATCGTCGAGCACCGCGGCTTGGGAGAGGGCCAAGCGATGGTTGGGTTCCATGGGCACGGGGGCAGGTTTGGAGCCAAGGAGACCCAATTCGTTGAGGATATCGAGGGCATACTTTCGTTGAGAAACAAACAGGCCGGTTGTATTGCGAGCGATTTCCATATTTGAAACATATATATTGATATTATTCATGTCATCTTTACAATAGGTTAGCTATGTTTATATACTAGAGCAATTACATATGAATGGAAAGAATATGTGGAGAGGCTCTTCCAATATTTACAACAGTCATAAAATATCCTATTGGAGGCAAGGAGCTAATATTGCTATATTTGTGTCGATGGGTTCATAATACGTAATACAGACATGGATGATATTATATAAATAGCTATAAATTGATGAGGAAAAAATACACTCCGTCAATTTTATAGTTTTAACAATTACTTTCAAATTAAGAGTTGTCTCACATTTGTCTATCTATTAGAGTAATGAACCCTCCAATTTTTTAAGAACACCAAGTCTTGCTTAAGACGGACACTATCTGTATTAAATTTAAGATAGGTCAAATATTACTACATGGTGGTAATAAAGACAACTTTTGGTATTTTTCAAGGCAATAAGTGGAATGATTGTTATGTATTTGACCCGTCTTAAGCTTAAGATAAATAATGCCGTCTTAAATGACAATTTGGGTTTTAAGAAATGGAGTTGATCCATGGGCATTTGTAAGGCTAGATTCACGTTATCATGTAAATGACATTTTTGTGGGAGTCCCTCATCTTTCTCAATTGGTCTTATTTCAGACGGACTATTTTGATCTGAATAAATAAGACGAGATTTTGTAACCACCTTACAGTTAGATGTAACAACTATTGAAAATAAGCTGTGGTTACATTTTATCAAAAAATGGCAACATAATCTCATCATGGTCCGTCTGAAATAAGAATTTGCGCATCTTTATACCTATATATAAATCTCAAGATTGTATAACAAAAGTACAAGGGAAGATTAACAAGACGAGAAAATCGGTTGTACTAATTAGTCTTGTCCCCAATAGTACATGACCTATATTATCAGGTGAAATGGCCATACTCTTGGTAATTCCACGGTCACATATATCATATGCTTGCGAGTGTTGGTTGAGTCACATTATTCACTCTTATTACATTGTTGTTGACTGTTGTATCATGTGTTCAGTGTTCAGTGTTCAGTGTTCAGTATTCAGTGTTAAGTGTTTAGTGTCTAGTGTTCTGTCTTTGCGTTCATATATATAAGTAATGCCTTATTTTACCTGTCACAAGAACATAATAAGCCGTATGCAAAGTCTCAAAACCATTCCTTTAAGCATCATGGCTCACCTTCCATACGAGCTTGTTTTTTCCGAGATCCTCATCTTGCTGCCTGTCAAATCTCTAGCTCGATTCAAATTGGTTTGCAAGAAATGGCATTCCTTCATCTCGAGTCCCAAGTTTTTCCGAATTCACTCTAGTCGTTGGATGTCTGACCCGAGTGTTCAGCCAAAATGTGCCTTTTTCTTGTCTTCTGAAACCATCTTTATGGTCGACTACGAAACCTTTGATACCAATGTAAGTATTGACTCAAATTCATTAGTTCAAATATGTGGGTCTAACACTTTTGGTTTAGGCGCGTTCTTGATTGGTTCATGTAACGGGCTAGTTTGCCTTGATCGTGACCAAAACTCTGAAAAGTGTGACATTCACATCTATAACCCATGTACGGGTCAGACCCACCAAGTCCCTGACCCATACCCGATTTTAAATCACGGAGGGTGCAATCTTTTATTCGGGTTTGGATATGTCTCGTCTCTTGATGACTACAAGCTTGTTATTCTTGGTCTCAAGGGAGATAGAAGCCTAGTAATGGTGTACTCCTTATACTCTAAGAGGTGGAGGGTAGCTTGTCAATTTAGTGAACACGATTTTCCGACATTTTCAGGAATTTCAGCATTATTGGTTAGTGAAACATTGCACTGGGACTCCGACTTTACGCCTGACTCCTACTTTAGGTATGACACCGATAGCATCTTTGGGTTCGACTTAGCCCAAGAAGTGTTCAAAGAAGCAAAGCTACCCTTTAATGTACCCCAATACAGTTATAGTCGTAGTGTCAAGTTTTGTGTTATGGATGGTTGCTTGTGTATATGGGAAGAGCCTAGTGTTGCAATAGCTACACTTTGGATGCTAAAAGAGTATGGAGATTGGGAGTCATGGACTAAGTTGTTTACTAGTACGCTTTGGGAACCAATGGGTTTTACGTGTCTTGATAAATTTATCGGATTTACTAAAAATGGAAAATTTCTGGCGAAAAGAGACGATAATAAGATCATGTTAGTCGATTCCGGTCAAGATCCTCCAATATTAGTGCCGGTTTTGGAAAGTTTTATTGTTCTTGATGTGATTGGTTGTGTACAAACTCTAGTTTTAGCTCAACTCTTACTGTGTAATAATGATGTGTAGATTGATCAGCGTAGGCCGAAATTAAAGTGAGAGAATATCGAGATTGTCGGCTACTAGGGTAAGGTGATAATCCACAAGTCCACGAATTATCTCTTTGAGACGTGTTTGAATTTCATAAAACAATAGTATCGGTTAATAGATGTCACCTGCATGTCTCACTCCTCAAATCGACAAAATAAAAGAGTAACATATTTTCTATACCAATGAGCTACTACTTGATGTAACGACATATAAATAACACAAATCCTCAATCTATCATATACTTCATAGAAGACATTAAATAAAAATAAACAACCAACTAAATAAAAAACAACAAATTTGGTCGAAAAGCTTACTAAATCGTTAATAATAACTCACAAGTCACAACAGACAATAGTGGTACAAAAAACATTAAAACCCGAGTTTAAAATCCGTCAATTTAAAATTTTATCATTTGTCTCATCTCCTAACGTAAACGTTGAACTATTTTTCAAAATCCAAATCGAAACAAAACGTACGAGCGGGAAAAAAAAAATCCAAACAACACACACTCTCTCTCTCTCAACTTCAAATTTTTCCCCAATTTCAAAACCCTAAACTGATTAATCGCCGCGATTTAATCGTTCAATAATTATTGAAACTTTCAATTTTAGTTTTAAGTATTTTGATCTTACTTTAACGGATTAATTCTAGTTTGAAAAATTGAAAAAATTCAAAAAAAAATGGGGGTTGAGAATTACCATGTAATTGAGCTTGTTGGTGAAGGTTCATTTGGTAAGGTTTATAAAGGAAGACGAAAATTTACTGGACAGGTAAATCAATAATTCAATTTTATAGTAATTTACTTTATTTTTTGTATGTTTGTTTAAGTTTTTTTGGTTGATTTACTGTTTTTGTGTTTTGGAATTTCAGACAGTTGCAATGAAGTTTATAATGAAGCATGGGAAGAGTGATAAAGATCTTCATAATCTTCGTCAGGAAATCGAGGTCGTTTAATCATGTCAACTTCTCTTTGATTGCTGTTTTATAGTTTAATTTCTAAATCTGGATTTTTATTAGGTAAAAATTTAGGATAGATTGCTTGTATAGTGCTGGAAATCGGATGATTTAGTTTTATTTGTCGCGCTATGATCTAGCAATACGCCAATACCAAGGAGTGTGAGTTATTTTGGGGTTAGACGGTTTTATAGTGAGATGATGTCGACTTTTAAAGTTTTTTTTCCGTTAGGGATTAAGGTTTTGATTGTGGACACACCTGACATTTCAAATTTTCTCTTTGAATTGCGTGACTTTACGGCCGAATCCAAGGTTTTTCATGTCATTCTGAAGTTTGTTACGATTTGTAATGTGGATTGTATATGTTTTGAACTCGGAAGCCTGCTGTAAATTACGGAGTATATAACAATTGTTCAGAGTAATCTTGATCCACCTGTTCATGAATCTAGTACTCTTTCTTACTGGAAAAGTATGCATAGTACGTGAGGTAAGAGTCCAAGTTGTTGTTTCTAGATAGTGCAGCAACTCTGATAATATGCTGGGAAATAATCTTGGAACTATAAGCAAAATGTAGTTGATATCTGCAATATACGATTAATCCAGTAGCATGGTGTAAAATGGATTAAGTTCTCTTTTGTAACAATATCCTGATTGTTACAGCAGCATGTAGAATTTTGCCGATTTAAGTAGGACTAATGTAGTACTCCGTAATTGGTTTAGTCAGATGTAGCTTTTGTCGACTAATTAAGATTGCATTTATCCGATAAAACCAGCTTGGAATTTGTTAAAAGAGTTTCCAACATATTACGTTAGTTTTGTACCATCTTGGAATGGATGCCTTAGTTTCTATTCTAGGCCCCTTCCTTTGGCGGACTCTGTTGAAGCAACGTTATCCCCAAGATTCTGTTCGACATCTATTGGGGATGTGAAATTACTTAAGTATATTTTTGCTTGGATTCTACCGCTACATGCTGTTTGTCAGGGATAAATTGAGTGGAAGGAAAGGTAGAGGGAGGAAATAAAACATTTTCCTTTTTCTGGTTGAAAATATTATTTGGGATTTGGGTAACGAATAGGATTTAAAAAGCCTTCTCATGGGAAGTATCAACTTCTTTTCCTCTTAGAGTTGATGATTTTGGATGGAAAGAAATCTAACAACACAAGAGCTTTTTCAGGTTCTTCTATATTCTATTCCCTGTTTGATCAACCAACCAAAGAAATTTCCTCAATAACTGCTTATTATACCAAACAACCATATAACTGCTTCTCCTCTCTTTCCTCTTGCTTAGCTTCAGGTTTTCTTTTCCTATTTAGTTTTCTTTCAAACCCTGGACGATCAATTAACAAAATAGTGATCTTCATTCAGTACGGCTAGTTGAGCGGAACAACTGAAAAACTGATTCTCTTTTGTTTCTTTTCCTTACCTTCCCTTCATGATTATCATCATGAATCAGACACGCTTATAGAGTTGGGGATTTGGACTTACTTTTAGAACTAATTTTTGATGTGACATAGGTCTTGCCTCTTAGGAACACTCCCTTCCCCCTCCATTCTATGGTAAAAGGCAATATTCTAGACATTAAGACTTTGCACTCGTCAGATGAAGCATTGAAGCTGGAATTTGAGAATTTTGCTGTAGAAACCCACATACCAATTCAAGATCAGTTCTATACATCATATTGGAGGAAATTCACCAAGGCCTTAGAGGGTGACTTTGAAAAACTGAAAAAAGGCCTATGATCTCTAGTAAGCTGCATAGGTTAGTGTGAAACTTCACTTGGAGATGAAGGCTTAGTGCAGACACTGGAAACTAGAATTTGTGTCCGTGAAAGTATGAAATAGCCATTTGTCTTACTCCCTAGAGTTTTATGCGTTGTTCAAGTATCATCAATTTAGTTGAGATTGATAATATGAAAATGGCGCTGAGTTACAGATCAGTGTACTTGATCACTACTTGTCGGATATTTTTTGTATCTTTATGCAGGTCTCTATGTATATGTTTTCAAGTCAATGATTATAAGTTTCGACTTTGCTATCTACATATTTTATAATCACTATCTATGTCACTAGGCGATAATCTGTTATTTATTTTACTGTCGTCTGGTTGCAGATTCTCCGAAAGCTGAAACATGAAAATATAATAGAAATGCTGGACTCCTTTGAGACTCCGCAAGAATTCTGTGTAGTAACTGAATTTGCCCAGGTTTATTTCTCTCCATTCTAACTAACCTTTCGAAGGCTGAACTGAAAGTGCTTGTCACCGGCTTATTAGGCTATGTAAAATGTGCTACTTCAGATAGGCAGAGAGGCTATCATTTATGGACCTTAATTACTATATTAAAGACCAGCTGACCAGCAGTATTCGAAGTGTGTTAATTCAAGCTAGTGTAGTACTGTAGTTTAATTAAATAAAGTACTTAACAAATGGAATGTTTCAGTGTCAACATTGTTTTTATGCGGTTCTGACAAAAAAAATGCCTTCTAGGGTGAACTATTTGAGATTCTCGAGGATGATAAATGCTTACCCGAAGAGCAAGTACGAGCAATTGCGAAGCAGTTGGTAAATCCTGTCTGATCAAGTTATCTTTTATCTTCCTATGATCTTGCAGACCTGGTTGTCAATGTTGGCATAAAATCTAGGATTTTGATGCTCAACACATTTACTGTATGAGATTTCCTGATGTTCATATTGTTTTACCTGAAACTGCAGGTTAGAGCATTGCATTACTTGCATTCCAACCGAATTATTCACAGGGACATGAAGCCACAAAATATACTCATTGGCTCAGGCTCTGTTGTTAAGGTTGAATCGACTCAAATGTTCATTTATTCAACAAATTATTTTATGTATTGCCATTATTAAATTTATGACAGATTCCTTGCTGTTGTACCTTTCATCTTATCTCTTTTGTGTGTGTTCACTTCAGCTTTGTGATTTCGGTTTCGCTCGTGCCATGTCAATGAACACTGTTGTTCTTCGGTCGATCAAAGGTCAGCCTTTTGTTTTGTTCATTATTTTCTCAAGTTGTTTTCTAAACAATGCTCCTTTGTTTAATCAACATAGCTTAAAAATCATCGTAGTTGAGTTTTTTTTCTTTTTTCGATCAAAGGTCTTGCTGTTTTGTTTGATCTTTTGTTTTTTTAACCTGATTTACTAAGCATTAAATATTAAGTTCCTTTGTTCCTTTCTAACAAACTTCTCTCCAGTTTCAGGAAGAGGAGGACATCAATTATGGACTGAATTTTATCTAATTTGTTCTTTATCTTAAAAATTTCTTCAGGCACTCCATTGTACATGGCTCCAGAGCTTGTTCGTGAACAGCCATACAACCACACCGCTGACTTGTGGTCTCTCGGAGTAATTCTGTAAGTACCTTCTGCTTTATATTGCTCCTGTCACTGCAAGTACAAAATTACTTATTTTTGTTATATTATATGTAAGATATATTTTTTAAATTTATAAGAATACTAAATGCATAATGCACCGTTCATTCATGCTTATGTTGTTAATGTCCATGTGCAGGTATGAGCTTTTTGTTGGTCAACCTCCGTTCTATACGAATTCAGTTTATGCACTTATTAGGCATATTATTAAGGTACATACACAACGAACTCCTAAATGTATTAAATCCTCCCGAACAGAGAATTTTATAAATGTGAATGATTTGGCCTTATCTTTTGTGCAGGACCCAGTTAAATACCCGGAAAACATCAGCCATGATTTCAAAAGCTTCTTAAAGGGACTGCTGAACAAGGTTGTTATCGAATCTATTTCTTGATTTCTAAATGATTTCATGAATTCATCGTGATGATGCTAATCAATTATTCAATTCTTAAAAATTAGGTCCCACAACAGAGACTTTCTTGGCCAGCCCTTCTCGAGCACCCTTTTGTTAGAGAAACTTCTGCAGGCACACAGGCAAGCGTTATTTGATAATTCTTTAACAAGTGAGTGTTACATCAAATTGTTGCATCAATTGTCTAGCAGCTCATTCGTCTACTCCGACTTTTTGCAGGGGTTGCATTCGTCTGAAAAGGCATCGAATTGTGAAGCTGCATGTAAAGTAGAAGCTCCAAAAATTCCTTTGCCTGTTCGCCCCAACAATGCTACTCTTAGTAGTAAGACCTCAACAGTATCTTAAATATTTAGTTTATAAGCATATTAATACTTCTGAGCATACAATCTCTTAGTCTTATACTCTTACCCCAATGTCAGCAATAAAAAGGTTGTTCTCATAATTAAATTGTTGTAAGAATTGGATCGATCAATCTTGTATTTCACAATTAAAGAACTATAGACCAGTAAGTCATTGGTTTGAACTTTGAACGCAATTGAGATTGAGTTATTGACCATTATTTATTCTGATGGTGATTCTCAGGCGGTCACTGTGACTCTGAACCCAGAGCATCCGACATAGTTCCGACTGAGGAGGTAACTGGAGTTACAGGTAGTCAAACCAATGCCAAGAACATTGTATTGTCTTGCGCATTTGATTCATCTCTAGTACATTTCATACCAAGATATTATTGATCATACCAACGTTTCATTCTCTTGGTTTTCAAATATGTTGTTTTCAATCCATTACATGTTGATGTTATTTGGCACCTATATGGCTGTATTGACATTGATAATGTATCACCAGTGTTCACGTATTTCAAGTTTCAACCCTTTGTTCAGGAGGCCTTCCCCTTGATCGACTGGAAAGTAATTCACGTACTGTCAAGAGTGCAAAGTTGTTGGGCCAAGAAAAAGAGGCGCTGACTCTTATTCTGGAACCAGTTAGATTTTTATCTAAAGGCATCAACTCGAGCAGGTGAATGAATGTCATAAACTTCATTTTTTTTAATTGCCTATGGATGACATATCTTTGATGACTAGCAATCTGAATTATTTATTCTTTACGTCATGTGTAGCTCTTTTCTTTTTGTTTAAACCTAACCTGTAGAACTTTTGTGTGAGCTACCTCTTAAAGTTGCAGTAGTACAGAAATAGATATGACACATTGTTGTAGGTCATTTTCAGCAAAATTTATGTTGTCACGTCAATCTCTTGACCACTTGCCTTCCATGTCAAATAAAGAAGCTCCTTATGCCTTTGGCCTTTACACCTTAATGATCAGTTTCTATGTGCTTTAACGCCTTCTTTCATCAACAGCTATATTTAGGTGGGTCGATGGTGGATTTAAGTCTTAAGCTTTTTAATCTTGAGAAAAAAATGATGACGAAAAAGACATGGCAATGCATCACACGGTTATACTTAGTCTCTGGAATGTTGGTTTTTACACTAAAAAAAGGGTCATAGACTTATAGCTAATCTTCTGCAGGAAAAAGATTACACATTGAAAAGATAGTTCACATTTTGATTTATAAGAAGTAGCATTGGCAATACTCGTGAATATGTATAAAATTTCTATTGGGAAGATGTAGTTCTAGGAATTCTATTTATATTATGTTCAGTGAATCATCAAAGAATGTATTATACATCTGCACTGTGTAGTGACGGATCACTGGATCAGAATAGAAACCTCCTTAGTTTAGTCTGATAATAGCACACAAGTCCCTAAAAACAATGAAACATTGTTTTTCAGCTTAAACTAATGATTTAATTGCTTATGAAGTTGGGTAACAACTTACAAGAGTTTAACTTTACTTCCACCATATTTCTTAGGAAGGAGGATATTCTTCGTTTAAATCAATCATTCAGAATTCTTTCAAACTTAGTAGCTGCTGATGCTATTGCACATGCTGACCAAGATGAAATTATTTTTGAGCTTCTTGGATTGACGTCCGTTCTTCTTAGCCAAAAGAAGATTGATAACTATGATGTGATTGCTAAGGTATGCAATGTGTATTTCTGTCTTTCTCATATGTGTATGTACGTGAGCATGTGTGTGTTCATTTATTTTGTATCTTGTGGACCCAATTTACTTGTTTGATGGGTGAGAAGCTTTTTTAGTAATAAGTCATCAGGAAGATGACATTGACTAGAGTCATTAGCTACATAACAAATAGCCAGTCAAGTCTCAAAATGCAGCCTAGATGGTAGACTGGCAGGCAGGAACTAATGTAATTCTAGCCAGCTACAAGTTCTTGCTTGATGGTTCTGAAAGAAAAATAGGCTAAAGAAAAGGCTTACGAAGAATTTTTGTAGGAACAGTAATCCACCAAAAGCTACTAATTGCTTGTAGTGTCTCATGCAACTTTGTTCAATGATCACAACTAGGCGAGGCACTTTTCAAATTTATTGGTACAAATGTAGAATGCATGAACATCAGTAAAAGATTTGACGCTCCTATCTTACATGCAAGTGTAATTGGCGGTTGTCTCTTCTTTACTCTATTGCTTTTAAATAAGTATCATTGCTAGAGACCGTCTCATAGAAATAAGTAGAAATAAACTTGCTTCTAAACTCTTCTTTGATAATGGAGTCTCATAATTATCTAATTTTCCTAAAAAAATTGAGCAAGATTTGTTTTTAACTCATTGGCTTGGATGTCTGAGAATTACAGCCTAGTTCTGGTGACGAATTGTATGTTTATATTGCTTGCGTTGCTTCTGTGTGATATTTTTGCCACTTTAGCTTAGTCTTCTAAGATTGCTAGAACTATTATATATATTCAAGCATAAGCCTCAGCTTTATATGAGCTCTCAGTAGTTTGCATATAGCTATCTGTGATGTGTAGAGTGTTGGGATCTTTTTGTCGATTGTTACTATGCGATTTCACTGTGCAGAGTTTCTCAATCATAAGGAGATTAATTGATGGTGGTTCGGACAACTATGGTAGCTCAAGTTTCACTCAGTGGGTAACCCTAGTCGAGTTGTTCTTGCAGGTAGGTCTATCTGGGCTTCTTCTTTTTCCACCTTTTCATTGTAAGTTCTTTAGAAGCAATAATTTACATGCACAATTTAATTACTGAAACAAGTGCAAAACTTGCAACTTTAGATGCCCAGATATTTGAGAAAGTTAATTAAGTAGTTCAAAACCTGAAGTGTTAAGCTGAAAATCCGCAATCATCGTTTAATTTTTGCTTTTTATGAGCTGTAGATGTTTTATTTCTTTTTATTGTTTTTCTTAGAGTAGGGCGATAAATTAGTAGGAACTAGTACTATGCTCTTGGGATCTTGGCAATTGGCATCATTTATATGGATTTTATTATGTTCATTTTCTTTTGGTGCCACATTCCATTAGTGAACTATTTGTAGGTCTATGGCTCGTTATCCTTAATCTGTGTCATATATAATGTGCAAGCACACACTGATCTTCTAACCTTTCAGGAAAATTTAAAGAGTATTTTTTTCCTCGGTTCTCATTCTGTGGCATTTCACTACGGAGTATATTTGTTGCAGATTGAATAATTCATCACAATCAAACTAAAAACAATGGGTAGATACTGTATTTTCTGGCTATTATTCAATCATAGCTGACTGGCTAGTATTCAATGTTTTATGCTCTGGACTCCTATCATACTGAACTTTCCCCCATTCAAATAGTTAATGTTCTTTCTGTCACAATTCACACACAAGATACATCATGACAGGTTGTTAGTAGCTCAGAAGATTCGAGTGGCAGAGTTCTATATGAGTCCACCTCTTGCGTTGCCATTATGTTGAATCAAGTTTCATCAGCTTTGAAAGCAACTGATGTTTCTGGGCCCACAGATACTATTGATACCTTAAAGAAAATTCTTGACCATGCAAAAACAAGTGGTTTAGTTGATCACCTGTGCATGTGTCTGGCCACAGCAGGGACAGGTCTCACTAGTTCGCCTTCTTTTCAACGCTCTGCTTCTGAAGGGTGCAAAGCGCTTTGCTTTCTGATAGATGCCTTGGAGAATATGTCCAACAAAGTTAAACCTTGGATATTTCCTCTCACTTTGCATCAGAGCCATTCGTTAGTCCGACTTGACATCAAGGAGCTGGACTGGTCTCCTGATACTGGAACTGATTGTAAAAAGATTATTGAAGTTCTAACCGGAATGTTCCTTAAATCCAAACCGGTTTTTGTTGCGATATACTACTGCCTCCGCCAGCGTAATGAAGCTGTACTCCTAGCGACTATTCAGGTTTGATTGCCTTCTCTTAATTGTTTACATTTTTGTTCATCATTGGCACTTTGGTATTTATGCCTAGCAATGGAAAATTGGCTCTTGATTATTCATCATTACACCGGAGCTAGTAGACAAAGCTTAATTGCCTCTTTTAAGATGGTTTTCATCATTCTTTAGCTTCAGTTTATTGAAATATTTAAATGTACCTTTTTCATTGAGCCCTTGACAAAAAGAAGGAAGCAATATACTCAGGCTTCAATTTATTGAGGTTCATCAATGTCGTGTTTTTGTTAAGTTAAGAAATATATCAGGCCATAGTTTCTGCATTTGCAAGTCCCAATCTGTATTATACCTTCTTGCTTTTTCTAAATTGTATCTTCTTTACTAATATAAACATGAAATTGCTTTTATTTCAGCTACTTGTTAGGTGCTGCACACACAGTACCAAAATGCCAAGTGTTCTTTGTGGCCTTCCCAGTTCGTTGCCTGTCACAACTGTTGTAAGTGGCGGGGAGGATTCATCATTTATTCCCGAGATCTTCTCCATAATCTCTCTATGTGGTTTTTCTATGAACAAAGACTCACCTTCTGTTGATGCCAAGGGCTTGACATGCAAGTTCACCAATCCTCATGAGCTTGCTTTGCAGTCATGCCTGCTTCTTACAGCAATTGCCCAATCTTTTAAGTCAGCAGGAAGAAGTTCTTCATCGTTTATTCTTACTACATCTTCAAGAAACCAACAATCAAGACTTTCATCACTTGCTCATCTTTTTTCCTGTAAAGATGGAGGAGCCAGCTTATTTAAATCTCATTGTGCATCAGCTATGCTTGCTTTTGCATCTATTGTATATCTCGACCCTGGAGCTTCGCTATCAGATATTGCAATGCCTCTAGTCCCTTGTACTACTACACTTTATGAACATCTCAAAATACATCATAAAGAAGTGGATGAAAGCAACTGCTCTACGGACTGTATGCTGTCACAGTGGCATGGGCTGAGGGATGGATGTGTTGGCTTGCTCGAGTATAAACTGAAACAGGGAGGACCATTAGCTGCTCAACAAGTTTGTGCTAGTGGGCTCCCACAATTTCTTCTAGATTTGCTGGGAAACAATGTTCATGTCCAAAATCAAGGAACCAATCATGTAAAGGATTATATTGGGCTGTCTCCTTTTGGGGTTGTATGGGCCGTTTCATCTTTAAGCTTTTGTCTTTCAGGTGGTGCTTTAACATTTCGACAAATACTTCTAAGGAATGAACATGTCAAATGTATCAGTGATTTGGTTTCTGATGCTCATCTTAAGCTTCTTAAATCTTGGTTTGGGTCTGGAGGGGGGAAGAATGGAGTGAGGGATACAATAAATGTGGTGATTGATTTTCTTGCTTTCCCTTTTGTCGCCATTCAAAGTGCTTCTAGTTTGCCGTCTGCCACTGCCTCGTTAAGCAGCGGGTTTCTTTTAAATGTGGGCTCCCCTGGCGCAAGAGTATGCAGGGAGGACTCAAATACTCTGAAAGCAATACAGGAAAGCGTTGATAAGTACACTGCGATTCTAGTAGAGGTTAGATGGTCTTTACTTTCCATTTTGCATGTTTTGCAGAATTTTTTTTCTTCCGAAGTTCATGGCCATTACTATTCATGACAATCATGTGGCAAATGGATCTTTCAGGTCAGGTCATTTTGGGTACATGTCTGTTCAGGTCAGGCGATAATATGTTGGATCATTTTGGGTAGGTGGGTACAGCTTACAGGCGGGGTCATTTTGGGTCGTGATTATTTATTAAGGTTCTTGTTTCAAATTAGTCATTTTGGGGGTGTGCAAGTGATTTCGTGTCGGGGTTGTATACTTTCGGTTTTGAGTCGACTTTGGGTAAGGTCAGTTGGCCAGGTTCCACAATGGGATTGTAGCCACTGATGATCCTTCTGCCCTTTGGTTTCACAAAGTTTTAGTTATGTTCTTCAACGATGATACCAATACTTGATCACTGGTTGGCATTATACTGAAATTGTCTGACCTGCGTTTCTGTACGTATAACACGTATCTAGTTGACTGTTGGGCATTAGTTCCTGAAATGGCTGTTGTCAGGGATAGGTAGTCTGTTGCTAAAGCCGTGTCGCAGTCATTATGCTGCATTGTTGCCTTACTGATGGTATAGAAGCATCAAATATATGTTTTCCAATATATGTTCTGCAGAAGCAAGTCCATAAGATCTACTATTTTTTACGCTCCCTTCTTTGCTGTACTATTTTTTCTGCAGTTTTTAACTAGCATGGCTATGAGATTGCAGGCTGGAGTTCCCACCAGAGTTCTACGATGTGCTGATGGTTTGGAATTGAAGGACACGGGAAGGGTTGTGGCATTCCTTGCTAAAATGGTTAGCTATGAACGATTGACAATCCTTGTGGGAAAAGGAATACTAGAAACTAACAGAATAAGGAGACTGATTGATGGTTCCTCTCCCAGAGATGTCATCCTTAATGTCCTTATGATAGTATCTGATCTTGCTCGTTTTGATAAGGTCAGTATTTTTACCATACAAAAAGTATTTATATCGTATATGGTAGGGCCATAGCTTTCTTTACTAGCAATATGATAGTGATAAGCATCCTAAAAGGTGTTTTAGGCACAACTTTGTCATTGTTGACAATTTGTTACGAGTCTTAATAATTACGAAGTGCTCTGTCGTGCTATGAAGAATTGAAGATAGCTCTATTATTTCGTTATAAGATGATGCATATGCAGCTTGCCATGTCTTGTGTTGTTGTGTAAAGCATCCAAACGGCACAACTTTGTCATTGCTGAAATTTTTTATGCTTCAGTAAGTAAGAAATGTGCACTCTTGTGCTATGATGGAATATGGATATCAAAACAGTTTTTTTATTTATGAAGTATCAACAGTTTGACATGTCTAGTGCATGGCGCCTGTGATATCTAACCTCCGTCCAATTGCTCTATGTACATGTATAATGTTAGAGGATTATTACTCCATATATGATAAAGTCAATCACAAATTCTCATTTGTGACGGACCGACCCGTCGCAAGCTTACGACATGTCAAATCTCCCTCACAAAGAGCAAGTGGGGGGGCAAGTGGGGTGCAAATGGTCCCCCCACTTGCCTTGCCACTTGCTCTTTGCGAGGGAGATTTGACCTGTCAAAAGCAAGACTTATTGAAAGTCAATATCCTAAGAAACACTCTTTCCTCCATCGTAAATCTAGAGTCGTCCGTGGGTTTTAACTCGTAATTCGCATAATAGCCTAAGATTTTATGTTCAAAGTTATCTCTCTCCTCTCAAGACTTTAACTATCTATTTGTATGAAGTTAATAAATTATACATACTACATGAATTTCTTTAGGCATCCATAATAACATTGCTGTGCATAGTTTAAGAAACGAGCTTTCAAATCTTAGAGACGTGGCACATACAAGTATACAGCTAGTTAGCAACTAATACCTGCAGTATCGTTGCTCTCTAAGGCTCCCGCCTATAATAGTGCTTCTTTACTTCTATATTTAAAAATCAGTGAGAGATCGTATGGGGATGACCGACTGTTAAAATTTGTTTAAGAATGTCCAACTGCTATATCGGAACATAAACAGCGGACATTTAGTGTTTTCTTTGTTAGGTATTTTCAGTCGCTGAATGTTTGAAGGCTTCCTGTTCCTCATACCACATGTGACATATAGCCCGTTTTATGAGCAACAAATTACCATCTTCTCTTTCTTAGTCTTTTAAAAATAAATCACTCCTGCTGTTGTAGATTCCAAGGGCATCACACCTGTATGTTTGCTTGCAGGGTTTCTATGAGTATATTGATAAGGCAAATATCCTGACGCGGTTAAAGGAGTTACTCATATGTGAAGATCATACCTTACGAGAAAAAGCCTGTAGTGCTATAGGCAATATGTGTCGACATAGCTCTTACTTCTATAATTCTCTGGTAACTCACTAACTCTTGCTTCTACTTCTTTACTTTTGCTGTCAACCCTCTACTTGTTAATGATTTCTTCATAATGCCTTTTTTTTCTTTACAGTCAAGACACGGTATCATCGGTCATCTCATTGATCGATGTGCTGACCCAGATAAGCCTACAAGGAAATACGCCTGTTTTGCTGTAAGATCCCTCAATCTTAAGGGCATTTATCTTCTACTGTTTGTACTTTGATGCTTTCGTGTACATTTTTCTTTTCTGAATCTTAAATAGCTTTGACACTTATGATCAACTTTCTTGTCTAAAAAATATGTTCTCTACATTTTCATGATTACCTTATAGCTTTATTTGCATACTTAACTATATGGCATTTCCTTTTAGGTGCTGTTTTCCATTTCAGTGATGATTCATGTTATATTCCTCAATAGTGTTGCTATAGAAGTTCTTCATTACTGTAGATTAACAAGTGTTGTTTCTCATTGGCCTCTCAGATTGGAAACGCAGCTTTCCATAACGAACTCTTGTATGAAGAGCTGAGAAGATCCATACCTCAATTAACTAAACTGCTACTTTCACCAGAGGAGGATAAAATAAAAGCGAATGCTGCCGGTGCGCTTAGTAATCTTGTTCGCAACTCCAGTAAGCTCTGTGAAGATATGGTGACTAAGGGTGCAATCCAGGTTTGTTGTCTATATATACTGAACTTCTAATGTCAAAGTATTTCTATTCAGCTATCCCCAAAAAAAAAGCTGAAGAATTATACTTTGAGCTCATTTTCAAGGTACAAGGGAAAATACCCAAAACTCCCTTCCATGTCGACGGAAATGTTTATTCTGATTAAAGTTAAATGGGGAGTATTTTTAATTTTTTAAGCATCTATCTCTATTTGAACAAATTCAAAAGGAAACGCTGTTATCTTTTGTGGACAATGAGAATATAAAAAAATTTCACATTGAAGAATCTAATGATATGATTATTAGTACAAGAAGATGGATCAGCTATTAGGTTAATAGAACAAGATGACTTATGAGCTATGAGACTAACCTCTTGCTTAGATAGCGACTAACTCAAACTTATTTAAAAACCACGCAGGCGTTACTTCAAGTGGTTTCGGAGTGTTCAGTGGCAGCCTTGAATCCTCCAAGAAAGGACGCGATAAATGAATCTCCTCTAAAGATTGTTTTATTTGCATTAGGAAAGATGTGTGCACATTCATCTTGCAGGCAGTGCATTTGTTCGTCAGAGTTGTTCCCAGTCATGGGACAACTTCGTCAATCACCTGACACTAACATCGCCAAGTATGCTGCCTCGATCTATCGTAAAGCAAATGAAGTTTGAAGAGAATCTGTATTGCAGTAGGACTACTATGAGTGATGCTGAAGATCATACACGATGAAGCTTGGCAGATGCTCCACATTTTCTCCCTCGAGTTACAAGCTGTTCAGTGTACATAATACCGTCTCTGTAATCATATACTTGTGCGCTTCTCTATGGATATATATTTTTATTATTATGGAAAATCGTCTATTCGTGCTTTCAATACAGAAGGCAGTATTAATAGATGTCGTAAATGCTTTCAATAAAGAAGGCTTTAGTTTGTTTTAGGTATGTTATTATCGGTTCATTTTAGGGTACATGTTAGTTTGGGTCGGCTATTTGGCAATATATTGAGTAATTTTTGGTCGTGTAATTTTGCCGTCATTGACTGACAAGTTGGTTTTTTGGATTAGGCCAGTATGAATTTCCGAGAGCTTGAGCTGAGTCTAAAGTTTCGTACTTTATCCGTTTCATTAGAATGTAACATTTTTATTCATTTGTGATGAGTATTTTAAGCAAATGTATACTCCCTCCCATCTAGGGGTGGCAATCGGGTCAGTCGGGTCGGGTTTGGGTCGGGTCATGTCGGGTTCGGATCGTATCGGGTTCGGGCCGTATCGGGTCGGGTCGGGTCGGGTTTGGGTCGTTATCGGGTCGGGTCATTTTCGGGTCAAATGATACATCGAGTCGGGTCGGGTTTGGGTCGGGTCGTAATCGGGTCCGGCTATTTTTTCGCAATATTTCAATATTTTTCCATTAAATCTAGTTTTAAATTATTATTTGGTTTAATTAATTCATTATTAAGTCAAACATATCAATTTAAACAATAAATCACTTTCCTTTTGATCATTATTAAGGTTAATAATTGTCAGAGCGTCAATTTAATCGGGTCAATATCGGGTCGGGTCAATGTCGGGTCGGGTTCGGGTCACTGATTTTCGGGTCGTCAACGGGTCACGGGTCGTCATCGGGTCGGGTCGGGTCGGTTTCGGGTTGCAGTTTTCTCGGGTCGGGTCGGGTCGGTTTTGCTCGGGTTTCGGGTCGGGTCACTCGGGTCGGGTCAGACTTGCCAGCTCTACTAGTCCCATCCAAACCAAAGGTTACATGGGAGGGGGCACAAGTTTTAAGAAAAGGGTGATAAAGGAAGGGTAGTATTGGAATGGAATAGGACCACTTGAATATTTAATGTTAGTTGGGTGGGTGGGGTAATGGTATATTGTGTAAATATATAGGGTAGATGAGGAGTATTTGGTCTTATTTGTTACCCAAAAAGGAATGGGTAGTTTGGTTTGGATGGTCCAAATAAGGTAAGTGTAACCTTTGGTCTGGATGGGAGTAATACATTCTAATGCAAGAGATGAAGTATTAGATTCAGTTTGACTATCAGGGTGAGTTCTAGTCGCTGTCAGGTCAAGTCAATTTTGTTGGTGGATTTAGCTTGTATTTCCTCCATTCAATTCTATTCTACCATATTGTTTTTTGCACAAATATTAAGGGAGTCATTAAACTACTAATATAATTACATAAGGAAGTGTGTAAGATGTTTTATTAAATTGATATTTGTGGGGATATGAGTGGTTTATGAGTGGCATTGTATGCAAATAAGATGTTTTGATTATGATAAAATGGTCATTTTACATTCTTCTTTAGGAAAGTGGTAGAGTAGAGTTGAAGGGATGAAAAAGGAAATATGGTAGAGTGAAGTTGAAGGGAGAAAGTATAAATTAGGCATTTAGGCACCTTTTGACAAAAAAAAAACCACGAGAAATGTATTGGAGTATGAAGATTTTAGCTATATAATCACATAAAGAGTTACATACTACAAGTATAACACAAATTCTCATTTGTGACGGACATTATCCGTCGCAAACTTAAGACGGATACCATATTCTCTCACAAAATACCCATCAAGGGTGAGTGGAGAAGCACATGGGGGGTGTCCACCTTGTCCCCTCTACCCATTTCCTCTCACAAAATACCCGTCGCAAAATCCGATCCGTCGCAAGCAAGACCTACTGCAAGTATAATAGCATGGATCTCTAGTCATAACTTTTCATATTTCTTAACTTTTCATTTGTTTCTAGTTTCTAGTTTTTGGGTTTTTTCTTAAAATCGACACACCCGTTTACAGATGCTAGTGATGGACTTGTATTATTTCAGTTGGCTGTTTACTTTTTTTTCTGTTTGTACGGCTGGTGCAGCCACGGTAGATGGAATCCTGATAGACAAGCATTCCAACAACTAAACCACTCAAAACTTTCAAATAGGATGTATATCGTTTCACTCACGCATACAAAATACAAACAGGGCGTTCCTAAGAACCCATATTAAAAATCACGTTTCCCGAAAGACGTAGTCAGTTTCGTAAGCCCGTTTTAAAAACTGTAGCTTTGACTTCAGAAATATACGTATGGGTATATGTTCTGATTATCGGACTTGATTAAGCAAATGCCAATATCGTAACTGCATTCAGGTTCTAGCTGACTATGTGGATCTAGATCAGCAGGTCGATTTCCCATAATCGCCATCTGTGAACTATTGGACTAATAAGAAGAAAGGTAGGAGAAGTTCAAGTTGATTAGCTACTAAAACTTACTAAAATGAAACACAATAATAGCTTCACAGCCATCACTCTTTTATTCAGCTTAGTACTCGTACTTCAGATTATCCAACACTGTCATCACCAGCAAGACACAACGGATGTTAACGATGTTGTTCCTTGTGAGGGGAGCAACAAGACAGGATTTCAAGTTTCAGCATTCTACACAGTTACATAGACTCACTCAACTGCCATCAAAATATAGGATAGAGAGCCAAGTCTATTTGATTGTCACGTCACACGTTATATTTGCATCGTACATACCTGTATCTATACTCATATCTACGATCATGGGTTTGTTGAAGGCAGCTCGTCAAGGTGGCGATCCATGAAAGAGGCAACGGCTTCAAGAAATGCAGTTCCGCTTGATCCAGAGTCCATAGCTTCCTCGGCCTTTTGGATGATCAGCTCGATCACGGACTCTTTCTTCAAAGTTTCGCGGCACATCATACTTCCAATGGCAAAGGGGGAAAGTCCTCTCTCGGCGCCTTTCTTTAAGAGCATGGTGGAAACTCGAAATAGCCGGGCACAATCAGGAGGTAACTCCCATCCATGGAGTTTCAGCAGCTTAATGTCTTCTTCAACATCAAGGGATTTTATGTACTCAAGGGACTCGATAGAGTACGGCTGACGGGCTTGAGGCCAATACAGCCAGTCAAATGTGCAGTCCTCTAACTGCATATTTAGTGATGTACGGGTCAGAAAATCTGTAAGAATCGGAATATTTAACTTGATAGGCTCAGGATCCTCGGAAACGGATTATAATATTATTAAAATACATATACGAGGGTTTAAACTTTTCAACAGGATACCATACGCAAATTTTCCTGGATCTCATTTGCTGCAAGCGCTAGACCAACATACTCATGTACGGAGTACATTGATATGCATGTCTAAAATTTGAATAACTAATTCACAGGATTAAAAGCTCCAAGTTCACGATAACCTTTATAATTTGCAGAGGCCGACAGTTTCTGTATCTAAGAAACACAATGAAGGCTTCAAAAAGTCGGCATTTAAGTAGAAAGCTCAGAGATGTAGCCTTGTAGGCTTTGAGTACTAAGGAACTTGAATTTGCTAGTGATTGTAGTACGCTCACAAAAGTTTGCTTCCACTCGTAGCACAAGGAAAATACAACAAAAGTTCTTGACGGAATCACAATATTGACGCTACACATGCCAAAATATAAACGTGTTCAGTGCCCCTAGTAAGTGAACTAGAAAACAGTGAATGTCATCTAATAAAGATGATCAATAAAAACACTTAGATAGACTGATTTGACCGTCATCATAAACAAATAAAAAAAAATACTTATAAGCAAATAAAAAAAAACAAAAGGATGAGTCTTACCTTGCTTGGCAGGCAGTATCCATGATCAATTGGAATCAGACTGATTTGACCGTCATCATCTCGGTTAACCAGGATATTACCAGCATGTCTATCAGCATTGGCCAACCTAATATCCAAAACCGATATCTTGTGTACCTCCTCAATTGGAAAAGCACTGGGACCCATCTCCTCGCAACTTCCAATGTTCTTCATATACATCTGTAGTGAACCAATCTTCAAATTTTCAGTGGAGCCATCATACCCATCAGGATGATGGAAACTGCCGTGTAAACACTTCACCATAGTAGTAGGCGGGACACCAGAAAATCCTGTGGTAGCATGATATACGGAACGAGCACCGGTTGGAGGATGATCCAAAATGTAAGCGGCAACTTCACGAAAAGCACCTTCACCCACATGAGTGCCCTTCTTCAGTCCCTCACCATCCTTTGACTCTGGTAAACCATTTGGGTTGTTCACGGCCATCGGCTCCTCATCCACTGGCTTGAATACAGAGATATATTCTTGACCAGAAGAATCAAACATGAAATAAGCTCCTCCACAGCCCTCGGAAGACCGAACTGGCTGATTACCTCTATATAACCCACTAAAAGTAGTTCTAATTAGCTGTCTTACTACTAGTGGAAGCTCAATCTTAGGATTAATAGTCAACGGTTCTAAAATTAGATCTCTACAAATATGCTTAGGGAGCGAACCCGTAGGTTTATCAGGTTGCATCTCCCATCGGCACACACCCTTCTCTTCTCCATTAAATTCTTTCGGATTTGGATAAGAAGCCAAAATCCACAGTTCGAAATCTTTGTCAACAGGCTTAGCTCTGACTTTGGCCGACTTTCGAACCAGTAAGTGAATGACGGAATCATTGTTTCTACAATACTCCTTAATTTGGCACTGGTCCTGGAGCTCCTCTCCATCACAAATCAATTCTTGATCTTTTAGGTCAAGGAGGTCATTGCCCTTCTCGGCAATCTGCTTCTTCAAGTACCCAACTTTTCGACTCCTCTCAACATGGAATTCAAATTCTTTCCCGCACACAGTCTTCACAGTAATAGCCTGCAGATCTGATAGGCGAAGGACCAAATGCAGGACAGTACCATCAGCTAACCCGTATTCCCAAACCCGGGAATTGTTCCGAGCTAGTTCTCGTCCATCAAAAACCAGCTTCTGATTTTTAATAAAGAAGCCTTTACGGTTTTGAATCCTCAGCTTCACAGAAGCAACAGTTTCAGACCCCAGTACACGAATTGGAACAACTGACCCACCCACTGTCAAATATATTCGGATCGATTCATCTACCAAACATCCATGTTGGCCAAAAAGAAAGCCCCGAATGGTCAATGCATCATTGGAAATTGGACTAAGAGCAACACTTGCCACCGACATTCTGAACTAAATTGTTCAAAATCCTCCCTACCTAGTACCTACAGCCACACAAGACAAAGATTTCACGTAGTAGCCTTAACATCACAAAAAAAATTAGTCTGATTTTCATCTCAAGATAACATGATTATCTTAAAGCCAGATGCTTAAATTACTTGAGGAAACATTGACAACAACTTCTTCATAAAAAGGGAAAATTTGATACCTACCAAGTTATTTACTGCCAAACCTTTCTCTGAACTAAATTTATACGGTTTTTTGGACACGTGCTCTTAGGCTAGGTAGCACGGACACTTCTACTAACCAGCCGTCCCGTGTCAGACACCGTGTCGGACACACGGACACACGGACACCTATAAACAAGGAATGTGAGATTGAAAGACTAGAAAAGATTGATTAGAAGATGAGTTTGAGTGGGAAAATAGATTAAAAGATGAGTTTGAGTGGGAAATGCGAATAAATTATAGTTAAAGTCAAGTATTACACTCAATTATTTACATTTAATATCAAATACTAATACAAAAATAAAATTGTATGTTATTTATAACTATAAAATATATATTTTATTAAATTTAAATGCCGTGTCCCGTGTCCTAAATTTCACGAGATGCCGTATCACGTGTCCGTGTCGTGTCCGTGTCCGTGTCCGTTTTGGTGCTACCTAGCTCTTAGGTAGGGACACTTGTTGAAAAACAGTCTAATGTTAACTTCATTACGCCGATCAGTATTTCACTATCACCTAACAGAATCTAACTATCATGTATCTTTGCAGAGTTAACATATACTCCGTATGACTGATTTTTAACTAACCTAATTCCGAATAATCTAAGGAAGGAAATTCAATTAATCACATATTTCGATAACTGATCATAAATTACTCATCTTGCTTCATTTCTTGCTTACAAAGACTAATCTTTAACTTGTTACTCCCTCTATTTCTTTAACTTACTCATCCGTTTCTTCGATTCTTTCCAACAAAGAATTTACGAAACAAAATTAAAATCACTCTTAGGTAGAAGAAGCTCATAGGCCTATATAAACATTTCAAATCGAAACTCGAAGAAATATCAAAGAAATCGTTCGAGTATCGGATTTCCTCAACAAACATAAACAAATTCTCAACTTCATTTGTCTACTTACAATTAAAAAAATCAACATCGCACCAAAATTTCAAAAATTAATCAGTTTGACAACTAAAACCGCAATAATTGCTCAAATCAATGCAAAATTAAAACAAATTTCACAAATTCAATCATATACACAACGCGCTTCCAATTCGCTAATTATACATTCATTTCGGCGATTACTCGTACAAAAACACTTAAATGCGTAACTAAAACTCGCAAAATTACTCAAATCTCACATAAATTCAACAATAAAATGCGATAAAAGCAACAAAAACAGTAAAATGTAAATAATTGAATCAACATACCAAGGGAAAAGATAGCAAGGCGAAGCTCGAAAACCTGAAAAAATCAAGTAAATCGACGAAAAAACAACAAAAAAATTAATCAAGTCAATTTTATTACAAACATGATCAAATGAATTTGATTAAAGTGTTACATCTCTTTAATCGTGCGTTCGACGAACAATTTTCTCACCGGAAACCCTAATTTCCGGCAAAATAGTGAGGAGAGAGAAAAATTTGGGGGAGAAGTGAGAGAGTGAGTGAGAGCGAAGAAAAAAAATGGAAGCTCCGAAGAAGAAGTCAGTAATGGTGATCATAGGATGGTATTTATACTGATGGGACCCACTTGAATTGTTGTTTATTAGTTTAATTATTTTTTGTCGTTTTTTGAATACTAGTTTTAATCCCGTGCAATTTTGCACGGAGTGTTTTTATGAAAAATAATAAAAAATATTATTAACAAAACATGAATACCCTAATTGGGTAAAATTTATGAAATTAGCCAATATATTTTAGAAACAATAACTCTTATGTAAAGCGCGTTTACACTAAATTAGTGTAAAATAACTTTACAAGTTTACTTATTGAGAGACTAAATATAAACAAATAGAAAAATGATATAAAAAGTAATAAATGGTGTACGTATAATATAAAGTTGGATACTAATAAAAAATGGTTACAATATAAAATAAATAAGGTATAACTTATATGAAAACATGTATCAAACAAAAGAGGTTAGTATATCAATATTATAAATGGTATGAAAATTATATCAAGGGGTATAACAACATGGCCGCTCAATAACTGAGCTAGATGTCGTAATCTCCAAAGTTTATTTGTAAACTACCCATGTTTTGAAAAGAGAAATATTTGTCTTTAATTGATTTTTTTTACGCTAATCCAGTGTAAAATGATTTTACACAAGACCAACTCTCTTTCAAATAATCCAACAATCCAAAACCTCTATTTCGTTAAGACTAATCAATAAGCTCTTACCAAGTCATACTCTATATAATTTCACGACCGCTCAACAAATTCATATATTAATAACGATAATTCAAATAAATCCAATAACATTTTTTTTTAATAGTGATTTGCTCCTCGACATAGATCTCCCACATCTTGGTCAAACTTCAGGCATGAATATTCACGTCCAAGTCTAATATTAGACGGGTTTTTTTGCATGGTCCAAATTTTAGTGTTTTTTATAGTAAACTTTAATACATAAGTTTGAATTATCATCGTTGATAGATTAATTTTTCAAATCATTGTCGTTATTCGTTATAATTTATATTTGTTGAATTTATTTATTTTGTTTAATTTGTAACATCTTCAATTTATTTTTTTAGTAAGTCTATTGTGATTTTCATTTAAAATACTAAAAAAATTAGATAGAAAGTATTCCCGCCGTCTCAATTATTTGTGTATATTTTATTACTATATCTAAGATAAAGTTTAAAAAAATGACTCAGGCAGATGGAAGCAGATTTAAAAGTTAAGGCTAAAGTTGAGAAAGTAGGAAAAATGTTAACGACGCGTAGTTACGTTTTTTGTTTACGTTTTATAAAAATATCTGCAAATCTTTTCAATCGGATTTTCGAGTTTGAGTTTATTTAGCCACGTCTTTAATTACCCCAAATGATTTATAAGGCAAAGAAAATTTATAAAGAAATAAATAAAGAAATAAAAATAAATAGTGAAAAAAATGATATACATACCAAAAAAAAAATAATAGAGGTAAAGAAGTGGGGTCCACTACTTTCTTGTGATGAGGTGACTTAATGTGGAGGCTTTAAATTTTTGTATTTTAATATATAGGGGAAAGCAGTAAACTGTAAACAGTTAGCAAAAGAGACAGAAATAATCACAAACACTTCAAATTCCAAGGTTGTTTTCTTAACTAAAACAAAATTTATTCAAAGTTTGTTTTCTTAATTATTCTCCTCAGAATCTTTTCCGATATTTCTGCTTCAAAATTTTAACTACCCTTTTGGAAAACTTTATCAAATATATATTCAAATTTAAAATTCTTGTTGTAATTCTTTCTTCTTTTTTTATTGTGGAACTAGTTTTAAACCCGTGCAAAAAATGCACGGGTCATTTCACAATATCAATTCAAGAATAAGTTTAAATAATGCAAATATAATTAGACATATTATTCTCAAGTGATAATAAAAAATACAAAGTATAATTAGGTGTATGGCTACAATAAATAATAAATTAGGTATAACTGATATGAAAACATGTATCAAACAAAAGAGACATTGTTAGTATCAATATTATAAATGGTATGAAAATTATATCAAGGGATATGACAACATGACCACTCAATAACTGAGCTAGATGTCGTAATCTCCAAAGTTTATTTGTAAACTACCCATGTTTTGAAAAGAGAAATATTTGTCTTTTATTGATTTTTTTAATAATAATACACAAGACCAACTCTCTTTCAAATAATCCAACAATCCAAAACCACTATTTCGTTAAGACTAATCAATAAGCTCTTACCAAGTCATACTATATATAATTTCACGACCGCTCAACAAATTCATATATTAATAACGATAATTCAAATAAATCCAATAACATTTTTTTGAAAAAAAATAGTGATTTGCTCCTCGACATAGATCTCCCACATCTTGGTCAAACTTCAGGCATGAATATTCACGTCCAAGTCTAATATTATACGGGTTTTTATGCATGGTCCAAATTTTAGTGTTTTTTATAGTAAACTTTAATACAGAAGTTTGAATTATCATCGTTGATAGATTAATTTTTCAAATCATTGTCGTTATTCGTTATAATTTATATTTGTTGAATTTATTTATTTTGTTTAATTTGTAACATCTTCAATAAATGAAAATCACACCTAATTATACTTTGTATTTTTTATTATCACTTGAGAATAATATGTCTAATTATATTTGCATTATTTAAACTTATTTTTGAATTGATATTGTGAAATAACCCGTGCATTTTTTGCACGGGTTTAAAACTAGTTACACAATAAAAAAAAGAATTACAACAAGAGTTTTAATTTTGAATATATATTTGATAAAGTTTTCCAAAAGGGTAGTTAAAATTTTGAAGCAGAAATATCGGAAAAGATTCTGAGGAGAATAATTAAGAAAACAAACTTTGAATAAATTTTGTTTTAGTTAAGAAAACAACCTTGGAATTTGAAGTGTTTGTGATTATTTCTGTCTCTTTTGCTAACTGTTTACAGTTTACTGCTTTCCCCTATATATTAAAACAAAAACATTAAAAACCTCCAGATTAAGTCATCTCATCACAAGAAAGTAGTGGACCTCACTTTTTTTACCTCTATTACTTTACTTTTTTTTTTCACTATTTTTTTTATTTCTTTATAAATTTTCTTTACCTTATAAATCATTTGGGTTAATTAAAGACGTGGCCAAATAAACTCAAACTCGAAAATCCGATTGAAAAGATTTGCAGATATTTTTATAAAACGTAAGCAAAAAACGTAACTACGCGTCGTTAACATTTTTTCTACTTTCTCAACTTTATCCTTAACTTTTAAATCGGTTTCCATCCGCCTGAGTCATTTTTTTTAACTTTATCTTAGATATTGTAATAAAATATATTTTCTCTCGTTATATTTTGATTAAAAATGTGGTCAAAGTGATATAATGCATTGGAAGACCACATAATCAAACGGGAAGAAGATAGAAAACTGGAGGGAGTATACATTTGTATCACTCTCATTTTCATTGTCCACTAAAAAGAATTGAGACTATATTATTGTGATGTTAGTGGCCGATAATTCATTTGTCAGAAGTAATATTTCGTACTCACACTTTATTTTCCTTACTAAATACTCCGTATAAAAATGTCACAAATTTCTAAAAAATATAAGTATAAGAAAAAAAAAAAAGACATTGAAATTAGAAAACAAAGATGGGCTTTCATAAGATTTGGGCTAAAATGAGCTCATAATTAAACCCGCTACTATTAGTTTAACTCATCGCCCTTTAAAAACCGTACTAGTTTTAACCTCGTGCAAAATTGCACGGGGTGTTTTTATGAAAAATAATAAAAATATTATTAACAAAACATACATACTCTAATTGGGTAAAATTTATGAAATTAGCCAATATATTTTACAAACAATAACTCTTATGTAAGCGCCTTTACACTAAATTAGTTGAAAATAACCTTACAAGTTTACTTATTGAGAGACTAAATATAAACTGATGGAAAAATGATATAAAAAGTAATAAATGGTGTACGTATAATATAAAGTTGGATACTAATAAAAAATGGTTACAATATAAAATAAATAAGGTATAACTGATATGAAAACATGTATCAAACAAAAGAGAAATTTTTAGTATCAATTGATGTAGGAAATAGTGGTGTAGTAAGAGTGTCGATCTCAGGGACGGTTGGTGTCTAGAAATGATCTAAAAGTCTACTAGAGTCTCTTGCAAGTCACAAAGAAATTTTGGGTTTGGATTGTTGACTAAACTAAGATAACAACAATTAAAAACGACAAAAGGAATCTAAGACGAGAAAGATAATCAAATAACAAGCAATAAAAAGAAAGTCTAGGATCGGTGGGTTCAAATGGGTAATTTGGGTTCTAGTGAGTCGGGTTCATAATTAATGGGTAGTCAAACTTGGGCGCGGTGGATTGAGGCTCTCGATCTTACAATCCCTCCCATATACCGAACCAAGCTAGCTCTCGCGTACACACGGTCGATATACCAACTATATGCAAATCCTAACATATTCCGAGGCTATCGAACTTACGAAAATGTATGATAAACATGAATCATGCAAGTTTGTCAAGCAAGCATTTCATCAAACATCTAGTATGCATAAGTTGGAAGAAAGACAATTAATCAACAAATCAACCCAACAAACAAAGATTAACCCTCATTAAAACCCATTATCCCCCACTAATCCTAGATTAATCACTACTCACTACTTAACATTAGGATTATGGAGGAATAAAATATAAAACTAAGACAAGACATAATGATAAGAAGGAAACAAAACAAGTAATGAAATGACAAAATTAACACTATACGAAAAGGGATTAAGAAGATATACCAACTAATTAAGGCAAAAGATGAACAACAAAAGAGGAGATCTTTGGTAAAGGAGAAGACTTTTTCACCAATCTTCAAGTACAAAACCCAGAAATCCAATTACATCACTTGATTTAAAACTAATTAAAGAGTAATTGAGGAAAGATTAAACTAATTAGGAGGACTAATTTGAGTCTAGGGTTTCGTGCCCTTTAATTACATAAGGGGGTCTATTTATAGGTTTACAAAATGAAGGAAAGATGGGCCTCGAGAAGCTTCATGGACTGGCAAAGTCACGACCGTGAAATGGGTTTCCCGGTCGTGAAACACGTCTCACGACCGTGAAACTCCAAGTCACGGTCGTGAGATTAGTGGCAGAGCAAGGTCTTCTTTCACGAACAAGTCACGACCGTGAAACAAGTTTCACGACCGTGACTGAGCTTTCACGACCGTGAAATGAGTTTCACGGCCGTGAGCTGAAATGCACGATAATCCAACTTCTTGGAAAGGCATCTCACGACAGTGAGATGCCTTTCACGCCCGTGAAAGCTTTCTTGTCCCTCTTCCTTTGCTTGACTTTGTTACTTCCTTCCCGGTTTCGCTTGCCTTGACTCGGGAGGGCTTTGGCGCATCGAGTAGGGCCCCCAATGGTATGTGGGGCCCTCAAGGTATGTCGTGGGTCCTCCGAGTGATTCACCTTCTTCTTTGTTGATCAAAACTTGGTAAAAATCGCCTCAAATGACGGTTTACCTACAAAAACACGATAAAAGCGAGAAATATGCTAGAAGAAGGTAAAACACGTAGAAACGCTCTTAGGGAGCGTTAAAGACAAGCAAAACGAGACAAAAAGAGGTGAAAATGTAGGGTGAAATGACACTATATCATCAATATTATAAATGGTATGAAAATTATATCAAGGGGTATAACAACATGGCCGCTCAATAACCGAGCTAGATGTCGTAATCTCCAAAGTTTATTTGTAAACTACCCATGTTTTGAAAAGAGAAATATTTGTCTTTAATTGATTTTTTTTTACGCTAATCCAGTGTAAAATGATTTTACACAAGACCAACTCTCTTTCAAATAATCCAACAATCCAAAACCTCTATTTCGTTAAGACTAATCAATAAGCTCTTACCAAGTCATACTCTATATAATTTCACGAACGCTCAACAAATTCATATATTAATAACGATAATTCAAATAAATCCAATAACATTTTTTTGAAAAAAAATAGTGATTTGCTCCTCGACATAGATCTCCCACATCTTGGTCAAACTTCAGGCATGAATATTCACGTCCAAGTCTAATATTAGACGGGTTTTTATGCATGGTCCAAATTTTAGTGTTTTTTATAGTAAACTTTAATACAGAAGTTTGAATTATCATCGTTGATAGATTAATTTTTCAAATCATTGTCGTTATTCGTTATAATTTATATTTGTTGAATTTATTTTTTTTGTTTAATTTGTAACATCTTCAATTTATTTTTTTGGAATATATTGTGATTTTCATTTAAAATGGTAAAAATATTAGATAGAAAGTATTCCCGCCGTCTCAATTATTTGTGTATATTTTATTACAATATCTACGATAAAGTTAAAAAAAATGACTCAGGCGGATGGAAACAGATTTAAAAGTTAAGGATAAAGTTGAGAAAGTAGAAAAAATGTTAACGACGCGTAGTTACGTTTTTTGCTTACGTTTTATAAAAATATCTGCAAATCTTTTCAATCGGATTTTCGAGTTTGAGTTTATTTGACCACGTCTTTAATTACCCCAAATGATTTATAAGGTAAAGAAAATTTATAAAGAAATAAAAAAAATAGTGAAAAAAAAGTAAAGTAATAGAGGTAAAAAAGTGGGGTGCACTACTTTCTTGTGATGAGATGACTTAATCTGGAGGTTTTAAATGTTTTTGTTTTAATATATAGGGGAAAGCAGTAAACTGTAAAAAGTTAGCAAAAGAGACATAAATAATCTCTAACACTTCAAATTCCAAGGTTGTTTTCTTAACTAAAACAAAAAAAACAAAATTTATTCAAAGTTTGTTTTCTTAATTATTCTCCTCAGAATCTTTTCCGATATTTCTGCTTCAAAATTTTAACTACCCTTTTGGAAAACTTTATCAAATATATATTCAAAATTAAAACTCTTGTTGTAATTCTTTTTTTTATTGTGTAACTAGTTTTAAACCCGTGCAAAAAATGCACGGGTTATTTCACAATATCAATTCAAAAATAAGTTTAAATAATGCAAATATAATTAGACATATTATTCTCAAGTGATAATAAAAAATACAAAGTATAATTAGGTGTATGGCTCTAAAAACTCTATTTATTTGAAAATATGTTGACTAATTAAAGTATATATAATACCCTCTACAATTAATTATTTTCTCTCGTTATATTTTGATTAAAAATGTGGTCAAAGTAATATAATGCATTGGAAGACCACATAATCAAACGGGAAGAAGATAGAAAATTTGAGGGAGTATACATTTGTATCACTCTCATTTTCATTGTCCACTAAAAAGAATTGAGACTATATTATTGTGGTGTTAGTGGCCGATAATTCATTTGTCAGAAGTAATATTTCGTACTCACACTTTATTTTCCTTACTAAATACTCCGTATAAAAATGTCACAAATTTCTAAAAAATATCAGTATAAGAAAAAAAAATAACATTGAAATTAGAAAACAAAGATGGGCTTTCATACGATTTGGGCTAAAATGAGCTCATAATTAAACCCGCTACGATTAGTTTAATTCATTGCCCTTTAAAAAATGTACTTGTTTTAACCCCGTGCAAAATTGCACGAGGTGTTTTTATGAAAAATAATTAAAATATTATTAACAAAACATACATACTCTAATTGGGTAAAATTTATGAAATTAGCCAATATATTTTACAAACAATAACTCTTATGTAAAGCGTGTTTACAATAAATTAGTGTAAAATAACCTTACGATTTTACTTATTGAGAGACTAAATATAAACTGATGGAAAAATGATATAAAAAGTAATAAAGGGTGTACGTATAATATAAAGTTGGATACTAATAAAAAATGGTTACAATATATAATAAATTAGGTATAACTGATATAAAAACATGTATCAAACAAAAGAGACATTGTTAGTATCAATATTATAAATGGTATGAAAATTATATCAAGGGGTATGACAAAAGGGCCGCTCAATAACTGAGCTACATGTCGTAATCTCCAAATTTTATTTGTAAACTACCCATGTTTTGAAACGAGAAATATTTGTCTTTTATTGATTTTTTTTACGCTAATCCAGCGTAAAATGATTTTACACAAGACCAACTCTCTTTCAAATAATCCAACAATCCAAAACCTCTAGTTCGTTGAGACTAATCAATAAGCTCTTATCAAGTCATACTCTATATAATTTCACGACCACTAAACAAATTCATATATTAATAACGATAATTCAAATAAATCCAATAACATTTTTTAAAAAAAAAAATAGTGATTTGCTCCTCGACATAGATCTCCCACATCTTGGTCAAACTTCAGGCATGAATATTCACGTCCAAGTCTAATATTAGACGGATTTTTATGCATGGTCCAAATTTTAGTGTTTTTTATAGTAAACTTTAATACATAAGTTTGAATTATCATCGTTGATAGATTAATTTTTTAAATCATTGTCGTTATTCGTTATAATTTATATTTGTTGAATTTATTTTTTTTGTTTAATTTGTAACATCTTCAATTTATTTTTTTGGTAAATCTATTGTGATTTTCATTTAAAATAGTAAAAAAAAATTAGATAGAAAGTATTCCCGCCGTCTCAATTATTTGTGTATATTTTATTACAATATCTAAGATAAAGTTTAAAAAATTGACTCAGGCGAATTGAAGCAGATTTAAAAGTTAAGGTTAAAGTTGAGAAAGTAGGAAAAATGTTAACGACGCGTAGTTACGTTTTTTGTCTACGTTTTATAAAAATATCTACAAATATTTTCAATCGGATTTTCGAGTTTGAGTTTATTTGGCCAAGTCTTTAATTACCCCAAATGAGTTATAAGGTAAAGAAAATTTATAAAATAATAAAAATAAATAGTGAAAAAAATGATACACATGAAAAAAAAAAAAAAAAGTAAGTAAGTAATAGAGGTAAAGAAGTGGGGTGCACTACTTTGTTGTGATGAGGTGACTTAATGTGGAGGATTTAAATGTTTGTGTTTTAATAAATATAGGGGATTTGAGTGGGATTTTCTGGAAGGTTTTTTAAACTATTTTATCACCTTTTAAGTTTTCGAACATTCTTACATTTTAGATGTAAGTATATGTCTTAAGATTTAAAATGGGTAAAATAATAATTTATTTATTTATATAGATAAGACAAACATTTTGTTATTCCCTAAACATTTTATTTTTATTTTATTCATACAAGTGAGATACTACTTAACCCGTTTTAACTTATTGTTTACTTCGGATTTGTTTAAGGCTAAGTCATATTCATTCTGGCATCATTTTATTTATTATTATTTTTATTCAATTCAGTGTAGTTTAGTTTAGTTCAACAAATTTGTCTTATATGCATAAGTGGGTGATAGTTAACTCGATTTATTATTAGGACATATACATTTATTTTATGGAGATTTGAAGCATAAGGTTCTTCTCAGGGCCGGCCCTAAGGGGCGTTTAGGTGGGCAAATGACAAGGACCCAATATTGGGAAGGGCCCAATGTAAAAAAAAAAAAAAAAATTGAAAATCAAGAAGTTCAAACGTGGAAATTAAAGTGTAGCACTAATTGAGGTAAGTAAAAAAACAACTTTTTGATATTCCTTTTCCTTATTTCACTACTCTTCTTTTCCCTTTTCCTTTATTATTACTTTGCATGGTAACTTTTTTTTCTTCAAATCCCAAAAATCAAAAAACAATTTTACTTAACAATTTTTTAGGGTTCTTCAAAGATCAATACTTTCATTTTTTAAAATTAATTTTTTTGAAAAATTTGAGTATTGCTGCTCATTATTCGGCATATCGTCGCCTCAATCAGTCAAGGAATTAGGGACTAAAGGCGTTCTAATTCTTTTTCTTCATCAATTTTTATTTATTTATTTATTTTAATTTTTGATTGTTGCTGCGTTTTATGTTTAGTAGTTTATCGTATTTTTTTGTTGATTATTAAAGTGGTTGTTAGCGTTTTTTGTGTTGCGTACTTGCGGTTGTATCGCTTTTGTTTGTGAATTATTATTATTAATTTCTTTGTTGGTCATTTATAAAATTGTTGAGATTCTTATTTGTTTTTGTCTTTGTTTGTGAAGTATTAATTCAGTTATTGAACCTGACTTACTATGTTGCCTAAAAAATATCTATCTGGATGTGAGAAAAGAAAAAAAAAACTTGGTGAGAATTTAATAAAATCACAACAAGGTTCTATCCACAAATTTATTGTTAAATTTGTTGTCAATGAAAATTTAAATCACTCAAATGAAAGTTTACAAGGTACTATCAATGAAAATAATGAAAAAAAGAACCCGGCATTGATTTTAATGATATAACAAAGATAGTTTTATAAATGAGTCTAATAATTTGCCAACGATGCGCCAATTATTGATGTTAATGAAGATAACATTGAAAATGAGTCTAATTTGCTAAATGATATGTCAAATGTATCCAACGCTTTTAGTGATATTATTTATGAGACAATCACGCATGAATTAATTGAAATAAAAAATTTTAAAGGGCCTAATTTTCGTATTCTGCCTAGGGCCTTGAATTGTTCAGGACCGGCCCTGGTTCTTCTTGTTAGATTGAGATTTGCACTATTGCATTTAATTCTTTATACTTGATGTAGGGAATATGTGATATGTCAAACTCAAATAATAAGACAATCATGGTTAACTTGAAGTTGTCTAATTCAAAACTTTTAATAGTTAGTTCAGAAGGCGTTCCTCTACTTAAATAAAAAATTTAAACTTTTTCCTAGTAAAATAAGGAGGTGTTTGTTTGGCACATGGATATGAGTTTAAAATCGGGAATCATATTTGGGTGGTATGGGTTTGAAATTTGATTCCTCATACCATGTGTTTGTTTCATTTTACGTGGTATGAGGTTGGATAACAATCAAGTGTTAATTTGATACTCATGGGAATCAATCTCATATCCAACCCCCTACTTAGATATGAGAAACCTATACCTTGTGAGTTTATGGTAGAAGGTATGAAACCCACACTTTTGTCAAACAAACACTAGGTATGAGTTTGGCTTGACATCAATGTAAACTCATACATCATACCTTTATTGGGATATATAGATCAAACAATATTTCAATTAATATAGTATAATTTAATTAATTTCATTTTTCATGATATTTTCTTATCAATATGTCATTCCTTAGACTCTTAATATGTATCCTTATATGAAGCGTATTAAGAAAACAATACTTATTTCTTTAATGATATGAAATAAGTTTAAATACGATAGATATGGTAATTTACTCTCTTCTTTAATAGTCCAAAGTAAAACGAAATCCTCAAGTCAATGTATTATATAATGTTAGTTGACTAGAAGTGCTTAGTGAGATTCAAAACTTTGGGATGATCAAACAACTTTGGAAGGTAGCCCTTCACTCACTCGGTAAGTTTTGTTTAAAACGGATATTATCTGTCTAAAGTTTAAAATGGGTCGAATATTATGAAATGAGGATAATAAAGACAAATTTTTGGTATTTTATAGGCAATAAGTGGGGTGATTTGATATGTATTTGACTCATTTTAAGCTTAAAACGAATATATACCCGTCTTAAATGAGAATTTGTGTCACTCAAAACACTTGCCTACAAATCTCAAAAACCACACCCAAGCTACCTTGAAAAGCATCAAATGTTGATTTAAATTGCCAAATGGAGAAATACTCATGGGACAAGAAATGTCTACAAAAAGTATGAAATGAACAGAAAAGAACTCCATGTTGTTTAGGATGTAGGAAGCAAATCCCCTTAGACTCCTCTCCTCCCTACGATCATCACTTCTTGTCCATACTTTGAATTTCATGAGGGTTCTATGTAGAAACTTGCTCTTTTTATTGGATCACACATTTTTTTGTAAAAAGCATGAATTCACATTTCTTGAGATCTTCTTACAAGTCAAAAGACTAAGCATAATGGTTGTCATTACTCATTAGGGCTCCGGCTCACGAGTCACAATGATCTCGATCTTATCCTTTTATCGTGTTGAACTTTGGTTGAATCGACTTTGAATCACAGTCGGTTTGAGGTTTTAGATTTCTGATATTGTATCTGGTTCACGTCTGAACTTTTCCATCCAAACCGAATAGACCAATATGTGTCGTGTAATGCGTTGTTTAACATGTTCCTTAAATCTTTAATGTAATCATTTATTTAGGAGCAATCTTCGGTCTACCAAACATAACCTCTCACGCCAACACATCAGTTCTTCGTTAAGCTTCAGTCCGAGCAACATTTGGACCTATACTCAACCCCAAAATGTCGTCAAGGCGAAATATTCAGAGATACGGCTAACCTTTCAAAAGTTGCCCACCATGGCAGAGCTATTTACAATGCAGGGTCATCTCCTTCCATACAAGTTTTCCCTTTTTTGGCCAAGGGATAGTTAAGCCCTCTTTTCGTCACGATTAAACTCATACGGAGTAAAAGCTGACCTCCGTGAATAATACGAGTACGTAAGTACTCCAAACTTATTAAAATTATGGAAGGTATTCCTAAACTTACAAAAACAAGGTATCAAACACTTGGCACTCAACAGTATGAATTACAGAAAACGCTTTCACTAAGAGGCAAAACATTATTAAAAGTAAAAGCATTACAAGAATGAGAAAAAAGCTGTAAAAAAAGAATGAGAAAATAAACTCTTAGCTTATGATGATCTTATTCTACAAGCGAAAGGTTTCTATTTTAAGGCACAACAAATCTGGGGATCTTCCCCTAAAATGTATGGAGTATTTTCGAACCACCATTTTTATGTGACGTTAGACCAATCCATTAACCCTACACGACTATGTAAGGATTTGAGTCGATTCACATGTGAAGTTCGTTGACCCCAAACTAACCGTGACCAGCCGAATGTCTCAATAATAACACACCTGAAACATTAAAGAACCCAACACAAGCAATCTGACTTTGAACCCAACTAGCTCAATCTGTATCCGATACGAATAACCTGTATGTCATGTCTATCTTTTACAGGTTCCTTTCTATAAATTCCCAGATTCTCTCTTCCATGTACATTCTGTCTCTCAGTCGTCGAGGCATATGCCGTTCATCTGGAAAAACAAGAAGCTCATAAGTTTTACTGGCTGCCACAAGAGCATTCACGAGCCGAGCAGTATGTCTGAAGTGCACGTTTTCATCGATCATTCCATGGACTATCAGCAGCCTCCCTTTAACATTGGCAACATGGTGCATGACCGAGCCAAACTCGTAGCCAGTCGGGTTTTTAGATGGCAATCCCATGTACTTCTCGGTATAAAACGTGTCATAACCGTCCCAAGAAGTTACCGGGGCCCCCGCAACTGCACAGCAAAAAACGTCTGGAAACCGGGATAATGCCATTGCTGATAGGTATCCACCATAGCTCCATCCATATAGTCCGACTCGACCAGGTTTGGCTAGCCCTTGTTTGATGAGCCACTCGACCCCTGCCACCTGGTCCTCAGCATCTAAGCGGCCAAAATTGTGTTTTACGGCACCCTCGAATCTCAATCCACGCCTAGAGGATCCTCTGTTGTCTAACTGCAACAAGCAAAAGCGTAAAAGGGTTCACTTTAAGAGAGAATATATATTGCGATTTTCATTTAGTACATACTACTGTAACATTACATCAATACCTAAAGGGCTCTTCCAAATGACAGGGAGGAGGTGTGTATAATACCTAGAGTTCCCCATTTTCCAGTTTTATCCCATTATTAGAATTATTTCATTTCTATATTATAAGCATGTTTTGTTGCCTAGTTGAAAGCAAAGAATTCCCCCATAAGAATTATCATACACAGTCGGAAGCATTTCCACAGTCGGAAGCATTCTCTAAAATATCAAAACTATAGTTGGTCGACCACCCATTTACGAAAATGAAATAGACTAAGGTTTTATTTTCCCCTAATTGACCCTCTAGAGCTATATAATCACCATATTTTAATACAGTTAGAGTATGTTAAGTAGCATGTGACTTGGCCCCTGCCAGCCCATTGATTGATCATTGAACGAGAAAACTTGAGGTTAATAGTGTAAATCCGCGAACGTAAGCTATTATGATACAGCGTAACTATTAACAGCGCTGGAGGAAAGTTAGCTAAGTAAACTGACCTTGAATACCAAGATGCCCTTGTTTCTCAGATACTGAGCTCTCATGTCAACTGTACTAATCCAAGAGTCGGACACAAGCTGCACACCTGGACCACCATAGACACTAACCATTGTTTTGTATGGCGGAGGTCCGAATCTTGTTTCATCAGGTTTATACAAGGCAGCATACAATACAGTCCCGTCATGTGCATTAACTGACACTAATTCCGGGGGTTCAAGCTTAAGCCTCTTTGCTCTTGGAACACCTGTTGGTTGATCAAATAGTGTAGTGATTAAACTTCCGTCGTGTAAAGAGCACAAGCAGACTTTAGGCGGCGAAGCTAGAGAATCATGGATGTCAATGAAACTCTGCATTTGATGATCGAGTACAACATGATGTTTTCCGTTGCTAAGAGTCAATCTCACTGGGGAATGTGGGTGGGCTCCACTTGGCAACAATGGAACACGGTAGAGGTTAGATTCTAAGGGGCCATTTTGTGTGCCAGTGTAGTACACAAGCCCAGACGCTTCATTAACTCCAGCAATCTGATCAACCATCCAATCACCTTCTGTTAATGGTCCTAAACAATTCCCATCTAAATCATGCAAGTACAGATGTCTAAACCCCGTCTTCTCGCTAGCCCAGAGAAAGCCCCCGGAACTCCCATTTGGGATTTTGTCAAGCGGTGTGAAACAGTCATGCAGATTGATCCAGGTTTCGTGTTCTTCGACCAATATAACTTTCCTTTGACCTGTTTTAACATCAAATCTCAGAATTTTTAATTTAGTATGATCTCGATTCAGAGTTTGTGCAGTCAGAATGTTTCCGGGCATCCAGTTGACTCTAGCCAGATATTCCTCTTCGCTGTATAAACCATCTTTGTCCCCACAGAAAAGCTCCATCCATGTGATCGGACCTCCAGCAATAGACACGACACCAAGCCTCACTTTCACATTCGAAGCTCCTGTAAAGGGGTATGCATGGTCTTCTTGAGCGTCTTGACCTACTGAACTTTTACCCTGATGCATAATTCTGAAGAGTGGAATCTCTGTTGAATCAACTTGTGTGAAAGCAATGAATTTGCTGTCCAGAGACCACCAATATCCATTCTTTCGGTCCATTTCCTCCTATAAATTGTACAAAAGAAGATTTGATTAGAAAAACTCAACACCAGCAAGTACTACCTCTAAGGGATCCACCATCATCTCCAGTTGACCCTTTGGACGTAAAAAATTGTCAACTTTGACCGATAATTCTTCAAATACGACAGCTAACTACTTCAAAATGATGACAATAGTTTGTTTCTTTTTTAAAATTTCATACCATCCAGTCTAGTCTAGATTCAACAGTATACAACTTTGACTTTTTTTTCTCATTTTGGTCTTAATGTATCGCGATGTCTCATATTGGCTTCTTCCGATACCAATACATCTCGGTCATACGATCAGACTATAGTTTGAACCACGGTTCCTTCTACTATAAGCATTGTCCTGAACAGATATTGTTGCTAAACTATGATTTTGAGTAAAACTACACTCACGATAACTTCAAAGTCATCGACCGCATACTACTACTCGTCTAAAATCTAAATGTTTTTATTAAGAATAAGAAAAATTGTAAGACAAGGATTATGTATTCCTTCATCGTAGTGTTGGTCATTCTTTTGAGGCTGAGGTTAATTGGATTATGTAAATAAAATTGGATATGTACTGGTTCAAATATAGTTTCCTATACAATAACTTCCCACCTTAAGTAATACCAAACAAAACGTTGTTATGGGAATGTGTGAAGTTAGCTAACTTTTGTGATTTGGTTCAGTTATTGTTTCATGTACAATAAACTTCATGGTATTGACAAAAAAAATTGTTACGGAGATGTGCGAAATCAGCTATCTTATGGTGCATTTGGTTGGAGAGACAGTCTCGTACATTCTCAGGGAATACACATGCTCTAAATTATAATTTGTGAAGGATCGTTTTTTAGCTTCTTTGTGGGCTGAAGTTCTCAAATCTAAGTTATTTTATCTAACGGGTGTAGTTCTCAACCCTTACAAATGGAATAATTATCAGAAATGACAAGATCAAGTAAGAATAAACTGTAGAGAGGCACTGGAAAATTACCTGTGCAATGTATTCTGCTACACCATGCGTCTGCAACAACGAAACAAAGCAGCTTTACATCTAGCCAGAGGGGAAAGATCTCAAATAGTATAAAATAATCAGCGGCATATCTATGTATCTACGTTCACCTTAGATTAGCATGCCATTTAACATGCAAAGTTAGAGATTTCAGAAGGAGAAAGAACAAAGTATAGTTGCTTGAATATCTATATTTGACGACTAAAGCCACAATCCTCAAGCAAAGATGCAAATTATAGATTTGAATCCTTTGAGTCTAAGAAAGATATTGCCTGCTGAAAACGTTCTATGAAATCCTTTCCACGGTTTTTCTATGAAATATTGAACAGAATTTTATGTAATTTAAGAATCTAAAATTGAGGTTAGAAGCTTACTAGAGTATTCCCCTTGGCCCCAGATGTTAATTGTTTCTCTTTGTTGTACAGGAGATCGAGAACATGCAGCTCGTAGTTTCTTACAAAAGCAAGCATACAACCATCTGGAGAGAGATGTGGATCAATAACTGGTGATGCAGGAGTGCTTTCGAGCTTACAATCAACTTTTGAAGAAGATAGATCATACAAATAGACCTGTAAATCATGAGAAGATTATTAGTAAATATATACTGTAGAATTTATCATCAATATCTCCATAAATTAATTTTATCACATTCCATTATCAAAACAGAAGCTGTAGACGTCTAATATGGTGAACTCATAGCGATACAACTATAGTATAAGTGAGATGGAGTACTTCATATCCTTCACAAGGTTAAGAAGTCTTTCTCCTTTATATTACAGGGTGAACACTAGAGCCCGATTGAGTTTTTGCTGAACCCGCCATCTACAGGCCACAGCTCTAGAACAAAGCAATAACATCCTCTCGAAAGACATAACCTCTCAATCGGTTACAGAAACCAGCATGCAGGATGTATGATAATGAACAAAAGTGAGCATAAAATTTAGCACACGGACATCCAAGGTGGTAAGTGCTGCCTTTGATTAATTGACCTACATGTAAGAATTGTGAACCGTGAAGGTTAAGACATACTCCTCCCTATTCTATAGAAAAAAGTGAAAGAGACACTATTTTGTTAATGGTTGCCATAAAAGCATTAAAAATTGAAACAATTGTCGCAGCTAGATACTAACAGCAGACGATTTCTTAAGTTTATCGAAAAAAGCGGCAAAGAAACTTAAGATATGGCTACCAAACAGACATATGCATGAGCAATGGAGACTTAACGCAGGTTACAATCAATAGTTAGGACCAAATAATCATATAACAATCCACAAGAAAGGCTATTAGCAGAAGTATCAGCCATTAGAGCACCCAAAAACGGAAAGGTGAATACTATATTATCCATTTAGAGATATAGATATTGCTTACTGCTCGATAATATTTTAAAGCCTGTTGATTTTCTCAAATTAATCACGGCAAATATGAAAAGTGAATAACATTTTCATTCATGCAGGCATAAACTCTACTTATAACTGTTACAAGTCACATTTAAGTGTTTTCACAATAAAAGTCATCGTCAAAGATAACAAATTTACATCCCTTCAAAATCAGATACTCCCACAGCCTCTGCCAATAGTTTATGTTGGCTATGGAATCGTGTTTTTCCCCCTTTATGTAAGCATGATCAAGTAGAAAAGTACTCAAGAAGTTCCACCACACACAAATATGCCTAAAAACCAAATCATATATACTTGACATTGCTTAAATTTAATCACTTTATATATACTTGACGTTGATGAAGACAAATTCAAGCTCGAAGCTACAATGCCACTCTAATACAAGTACCATTGATTCACTACATAATCGCAAATCATAAGCATGAATACAAATTTTAGCTCTATACAACAATGCCACTCAATACAAATACCATTGGTTCGCTACATAATCGCACTCATGAATACAAAATTAAGCTCTATCCAACAATGCCACCCAATACAAATACCATTGATTCACTACATAATTGCAAGCATGAATACATATTTAAGTTCTATGCAACAATGCCACTCAATACAAATACCATTGATTCACTACATAATCGCACACATGAATACAAAACTAAGCTCTATGCAACAATGCCACCCAATACAAATACCATTTGATTCACTACAAAATCGCACTCATGAATACAAAATTAAGCTCTATGCAACGATGCCACCCAATAAAAATACCATTGATTAACATCATAATTACAAGCATGAATACATATTTATGCTCTATGCAACAATGCCACTCTATACAAATACCATTGATTCACTACATAATCGCACTCATGACAACAAAATTAAGCTCTATGCAACAATGCCAATCAAATACTCAATACAAATACCATTGATTCACTACATAATTGCAAGCATGAATACATATTTAAGCTCTATGCAACAATGCCACTCAATACAAATGCCATTGATTCACTACATAATCGCAAGCAATACAAATACCATTGAAGCATGAATACAAATTTAAGCTCTTTGCAACAATAATACAAGTATCATTGATTCACTACACAATCGCAAGCATGAATACAAATTTAACCTCTATGCAACAATGCCACTTAATACAAATACCATTGATCAACTCACCTCCTAAATACACCACATTGCTTCATATCAAAAAGCGACGAAAAAAAAACACAGAAGCACCATACAAACTAACTAAAACAAATAGGGGAAGCGGAATGCGAATACAAACCCCATCAGGCAAAGGAACCATAATCAATTTCTTCTTAGAAGAAGCCATCTTAACCCATTCATATCGCGTAACGCCTAAACCTCGTTCCCTAGCTCTCTCCCTCCTCAACTTCTCCTCTTCAGAAATGTTACTTTCATCAAGACCACCATCAACTGGACTAAAAACAAGATCATGCTTACCACTTTCCCTATTAAAACAATAAACTTTCCTACTTAAACTATGATCAGGGCTAAACAAATAAGCAATCATATTATCATCAGGACTAAAACTAACTGAAATTGGTGCAATATATCCAGGTAAAGGGTATTGCACAATTTCATCAATTGGGAAAAATGAAGAACAATCATTATTAAAACCATCTAATTTTTGATTAAACATAGTATTATTATCAGTAATAACAGGCATTATTATATCTAATGAATTTGATCTAGAACGTTTAAGGGTTTTTCTTGTTTCAGGGTTTGCTTCAACAGAGTGCATTACAGGAACATTACTGCAGTAATGATGCACTAATTCAATCAATCAAAATATATAAAAAGTTTGAATCTTTTTTATGTGGGTTTTTTGTAATTCAATCTTGGAAGTTGTAAAAATTGAATCTTTTGGGGTTTATCAATCAAATTGGGAAGAAATATTGTGATTTTTTAATTGAATGTTTGAGAGTAATTGGGATTGATGAAAGGGGGGAAAGGTTGAGTTGAATTGTAATTGTAATAAGAATTAATCAAGGGTTTTGTATGTGAATTAGGGATTAAACAGTGATTTGATTTGGAAATGGAATCAAACTGGATTTAGATTTGGTGAATACCAGGTAAGTTATAATACTTGAAACAGCTTTTTAAAGGTTGAGTGATGCTTATAATTTTATAATCGGTTGGTCTCATTAAAGATGGGTATATCCGTTTTTAATAAAGACGGGTCAGATTTCCTCTACATGGAGGCAAGTGAAGAACTAAATATATCTCCACTTATTCTCACACTCGCCTCCATGTGAGAGGGGATCCGACTCGTCTTCATTGAAAATGAATATCCCCCGTCTTGAATGAGAATTTATGTTTTTTAATATATCACAGTCAATGGTTATCTTTTCCTTGATTACTTTCCGTTTTAATAAACTTTTAACAATTATTGCCATTGAAGACGGTTTTAATTTAAGATAAGAAAAATATCGTCATTTTATAATAAAAGGGTTTTTATTGTCAAAAATTACTTAATATTAATGGCGATTTGCGGTTTTTCTGACGTGTAGCCACACATTAATAAGCTAAATATGGTAAGATTAACAACATATTCTCGGGAGATATTCAAGTGTAAAATCATTTTTGTCATAGTTATAGAGAATATATGTTAATCTTACTATATTTAACTTATTAACGTATGCCTTAAGGGCTTGCTTTAGAAAACCCGATACCCTCTAAATATAAGGTAGTTTTTTACCCGAAAAATGACCTAAAATAAAAGTGATCATTTAATGATAAAAAGTTATGAATAAATTGTCACTTTATAACAATACTAATGCTAAGTTCTTATAAGAAAATATTCACATTTTATCGTAAAATGCACATTTTATTCGACTTAATGTCAGGCGGATTTAATCGTTTAAAATGAGAAATTTTGTTTGAAAATTATGAAAAAAATAAATGAAATGGGTCAAAAAATTGTGCATATGTTATTCGTAAAATTGGTAATTGACGTCTTCCTAGAACACTAGTCGATCTAAGATTCCAAGTCTTCAGGAATAACATCTTAGCACTGTTTAAATGTAAAATTCTAAGATTTTCTTTTTGTGGTGATCAAGACCTATAATAATGTAAATCAAAAGTGATTCAATTTCATTGTTAATTTTCTATGAATACCTTCTCACAAAAATTATTTTATAATCCATCTAATCAAATACAATAAAATACAATTGCAGTTGATGGATTATACATCAGAGGTAGTATATCTGATTATATATTTTCTAAGTTTTATGATAAACTTTTTGAGTTTTATTTTATAAATTGAGATTTTTACTATAATGTTTTTTAGCATGTTTACTTAAATATTAAGCTAAAAAACTACAACATTGCTCAAAAACTATACTTATAAATTAAATTAATTTTGAGTTTTTCCATCCAAAAATTATTATATAACTAGTAAATTGTAAGAACTTGTAGATTTTAAATAGTTGGAAAAAATATATGTAAACTCAAAAACTAAAAAAGTATGAAGTAACACATTCGATGCATAATCTTTTTTAGATTTATATTAGTTTATTACAATCACATGTAAAATTATTTTTAGATTGAATTTCACTTGTGGTAAAAGTTAAGCTCGCTTGTGGTAAAAGTATTTTTAGATGATTAGACTAGTGTTTATATGAGTAATTTGAGACAAATGCGATGGCTTTGTCGAAGATTATTAATTGTTGAGACATTAGCAATTAATTCTACTCAAGCTTATTACCCGCTTGCTAATTATTTGACTAACCCATTAATCCCCCTAAGGTGAACCCTTCATCTTAGTTTCTCCCATTAATTGTTTTTACCATATTATTTTAGCAATTTATTGGATTTAGTAGTTCATAGCTTATCTTCCCATGCAACTCTTATTAGGCTAGAATAAGACTCATTCGAACTTGTAGTTGACTCATCCATCCTCGTGGATTCGACCCCTTTATGCTACTTATATCGGGTTTATTTTTGATGTTTGAATTGACGACAAACCAACCATCAGGTTGCCCTTTCAATTTATGGGGAATTTAAAATCCCATGAATTGTAAAAAGGGGAAGGTGTTTGGTTGCCATAACTAAGGCCTTTATTGTCCTTTATTTGTTAATTCTTTCTCGTTTCCGTTATAACAGTATCTTTGTTAGCTTGTGATAGGCTAATTATTGTCGTTCATATGAGCGTCATGTCATTTCTCTTTTCCATGTCTGCAAGAAAATCTTTCTCCTATGGTAGCATTTCCGATCATGGTATGATGTTAAAATCTTGAGTTACTACTATCAAAACATCGTTTTGGCGTGCCATATCTTGTGTTGTGTTTGAATGTATAGTTTTTTAAGCGTCGTTACGCCCATTAAGCCCGGACCGCTTGGCCGACTATTTTAGCGAGCTTGGACACAATTTTCTCAAAAAAATAAAATAAAAGGGAAGGTCAAGCCCAACCCCCACGTTAAATGGGCAGGTATGGACGATAAATAAAGCCAATAGGCCAACCCGTTAGGCCCATTTAATATTGAAATCCTTTTACTTTTTTTTACTCTAAAAAAGGACATTCTAAAAAAATTGTTTCAATTTATGGGGATATGAAATACTAAAATACTAATATGTAAAACATAAATGTGAACTCTAAGGGTTTAACTATTAGGTAAATATTAACATATTTTAATTACCAAAATGTCTAAATTATATATGTTGAAATAATAATGTAAATTATTAAAATTATTTGATAAATTAGAATTAATTGAGTTGATAATTATCTTATTTAATACAAAATTGGATTAGTATATCTTGATTAATTTTTTTGTTAAAATAAATTTTAGCCCCCTAGCCCGCGGGTAAATACCCGCCCACTAGAAAAAGATGGGTAAAGGCACAAAATTAGGTCTGACGACTAAGCGGGCGGGCCTTAGTGCACTTTAACCCATTAACAAAATTCTTCTTCTTATCTCGACCTATCCCAGGCCCGAACATGGAAATGATCACCATTATTTGAATTGACATCTGAGCATACGAGAATCGCTTCCATAGTCATATACTGGCACCTAGTAGGAGACCTAGTAGATCTCTCCTACTAGGTTCAGATCATACGCATGATGGTAGTTACGAACTCTACTTATAGATAATCAAGTGCGAGCCAACCCATTTGGCCTATCTCGCTTAGCGCGCTAATAAAGCGGGTTTAATCATAAAAATATATTTTAATAATAGGTAACAAACAACAAAAATAGGCCCCTAAAATTAATGGGCGGGTATGGACTAAGAGAAATGTCCGTGGGCTATACTGCTAGGTTGTTTCAAAAATGTTTTCCTAGTTTTATCTAAGTAAGAACTTTAATAAGAAAATAAAATAAGTGTTGGCGTTAAACTAACTAGTTTTATTAACGTAAACTTAAGCAAATCGAAGGCGAGCCCGAAAAAAAGTTTATAAACCTGCGTTTTCATGGTAGTAGCCTAGTAGGTAGTTCTATTTAGGTTAACCATCGGTTTTTTGTTATAATTTTGTGTCGTTCGTAGTCCCACCAATTTTGATGGGCGGGCTCGACAATCAAAGTAGTCCCTCTATAATGGACACAACTAATAAAATTTGGCCCGCCATACATCTTTTTCAAGTATATTCCCGTCCATGTCCGACCTATGCCCGCTAATGATCATCTCTATATATCTTTATTGTACCTTAAGGTGATGTGCTTGTTTCCACACAAACAGATAAATTGTTTGGTTGTCACAATTATTACAAGAACCGAAGATGTCTTAGTCGTCTAGTGATTAAGACGGAGCTATTGTGGACAATAGGTCTGACTGTCTAAGGTTCGAATCCCCTCTCTCCTCTATTGTAATGCGACTAAGTGCACACTTCGTTAGATAAAAAAAAAGATCACATTTATCGAGACTTCCTATGAGGCTATGAGTTGACAAGGAATAAGTATCCTCTACATTTTCTCAAAAAAGAATTGGAGGTCCATTACTTTTCAATGACTCGGATCTTAGCTAGTTCTAGATAGAATATATAATATAATATAGATGTATTAGAGAAAAAATGAAGATGATCCAAATGAGTTGACAAATAGGTGCTGTCATGAAACTAAAATTTCTACCTAAAACCAAACAAGTTTTTATAATTCACATGAAATGAATAATGATCACATAAAATAAATTTTTATGAAAGTGTATTTCCTACGAGCAATTAACTGTATTGATTAAATATACTTAATCCCCCCCCCCCCCCCTTTTATTTAAGAAAAAAGAGCAACTTGGATGTTAGCATTTAATTTTCATAAATCCTTTCTTAACTCATCTACCCGATTAGGACTGTTTTGTTAAGAAACAATATGATAATAAATAATAAATAAAAAATAATAAATAATAAATAATAAATGGAGTAAATAATATTTGTCTAGTACAATACGAGACATTGGCGCCTGGGATTAGGTAATCTATTGATTACTTGGAGTTCGGGTAATTAGGCTATCACTATCCAAATATGTGATGTTCTTTTTTCGTCAAGTTAATTGCCTAATTTATATTATGGTCCTAATTTCTTCGTTCTATTAAATATCCATTACCATTATTAGACTATATAACAATATATATTTATTGATTGATATATACGGACTATTTATTATCGGGTACTACTTTTGTCTTACTATACAGTATACACACGTTTTAAATGAAATCAACAAATAGTATAGAAAAATCTTATACGACATTATCATATTCGAATCATAAAAAACCTCGTAAAGTGTTTGAACTTTGTTCACATATATCATGCAAAGATGAGCAAACCCCTGATAACAATAATTTGGCTCGAAATAATGTTTTGGATTAGTATGCCTCTTATGCAAGTTACTCCCTTTGTTCACTAATATAAATCCTGTCAAGAAAAAAATCAAAATTTTTGTGTTTTGCATTTTCCCATATATTACAAGCTATTTTCATTTTCCAAAGCCATTACAAGAAGTATATAATTTAAGCCATTTTTAGTGAAAAGTTTAATTTTTTTGTATTAAAAGAGCATTTATAACACATCAACATTTCCCTATACGTTCTTAATTTTGTGAAATTATTCTAAAACGACTAATATTATACTACCTTCGTTCACAATTATTTGTCAATTATTCCACTTTTAGTTGTATGTAATTATTTGTCAATATTACCTAATTTGAGTTTCATATGAGTTATTTATGAAATGTATGTGAACGCATTAAATAATATTTTTTTTAATTTTTTCACTTTAGAAAACTGGACAAATAATAGTGAACATGGGGAGTAGAACGGAAAGAATATCATTTTATAATATCTCTTATGGGAGTTTTCGTTATAAAATAGTAAAATACCGAAAAAAAAAAAGAAAAGATGTGGCAGAATGGGATTGGATAAGAGCAACTAAAATGTAGGAATAACAAGGTAGGAGAATCCCGTGAGTGATATAAATGCATAATAACGGTGATCCCGCGGCAGGTCAGTTACTAGACTAACATACTTTCCTATCATTATATTGCCTTCTAACTTCTATCTCTCTTTTTTCTTTCTAGACCTTCCTAATATCACATTCTTTCCTAAGTTTTATAGTATTTCACTATTAATATTAATTTACATACATTCTTCATATAACATTACATTACAATGTCTTATTATAAAATTCATCAAACACCAACATTGCAAAATTAATCTACAATTACTCTTTTTTATTCTTCATCAATATTTTTTTTCACAAGGTATGTATGATATATATGTTGATTGATTTTCGTAACATTTTGTATTCGTACAGTAGTTATTGTATAAAACGGTTCTTATTGTAAGACTACTAGCATGTAAGTTAACTTATATATAGACTTGATTATTCTAATTATATTGTAAGTTAATCAACATTTTAGTTGTTATTATCATTTATTGGATTGGTGTAATCTTATTTTTTTACTTTTTTTTGTAGAGTGGATTTGTATAAATGGGGAAGAAAGGAGGAGGTTGGTTTTCCAATGTCAAGAAGGTTTTTAAGTCTTCCGAGAAAAAGGTATGCCATATTCATCACATTCTCCATAATTATTGTATGAGACAATTACTTTAAGACAGTTTAATTGTATAAAAATTACTCTTTTAATGATGACAATAAATGAAGATTTTTTTCTAGAAAAGAATCGTATCACCTTATGAAACCGTTTTTCTCTAAAGTTTGGGGAAATATTTTTATGGATTTTTTTGTGTAATTTTCTATACATGGAGTCTTAAATGGGGTAATGATCTTTGTGCTATACATACATTGCAATATGGTTGAGTAGTAAAGTACTTATTAATAAGAATTCATTGGTAAAACTTGAAGTTACATCTTGCTTGTTATACATGCTAAACCAATACTATAATTGTATAAATATGTAAGGGTCATTTTTGGTGCAAAAAACAATCTTGTATGTCAATATGAGTCTTTGGTAGTTTACAGCCTATCACGTATGTTTAGGGTTTACTAGTGAACACCGTACACATGATAAAACTATAATGGTTGTCGACTCCCTCGTCATCTAAGAAAAAACGAGTTTATACTATTCATTGTTCACTTGTATGTTGAGTAGAGCTTTAACTTTTTCATCTAACTGCAAACACTAAAGTTTCTTTTTTGATAGAAAAGTAATAAAATGGAGTAACAACTTACTCTAATAAATTAGGTAGGTATTGATGAACCCTTTAATTGGGGGAACCTTGATTCACGAGTGCCCTTAATTAGGACCATGAATCAACATTGAAAATTGAAATGTATTACAATTATTAATATTTATATATGGTCCCTATTCATTCACAAGTTGCACTTTATGATGGAGCCTTTGAGATTAAGGCTATCACATCTTCCTTGTTGATCATCATGTGTTTTCTACATGTTCAATCCCCATCAACCGTCAATGATCAATCAAGGATGCTTGTTTTGTACTACTATTGTTTCTTATTTAAAAGCATCAGGAATAATGTTATTATAAGACCATCTCGAGCAAAGTTGTGAGAGAGGTCATGACCTTGGTGGAGCATGATAATCAAGGGTTGATGAAAAAATTAGTATGATGTTGCCGTACAAGAGGCCAATTTATGACCTTTGTTTGAGAAAACTGACTCACCACTTGACCTTATATGTGTCCAATTTGTATTGGGTACACTGTTTAAATCAAAAGCATTCTACTTACCCCTCTTTTTGTGAGGGGGACTTCACCCGTCATAAGCTTGCAACGGGTAATGAGAATTTGTAATTATGTTGCAAAATGCGCCTCCATAAGTGTAATAGAGTCGATGTAACCATTTTGTCTGGATTGGAGGGAGTATAACAATTCTACTAACAAGAAACTCAAGGATTTCATGTAAATTTTCGAATAATATGTAATTTGTGTATGTTACCTATGATAAATAACTGCGAATCGCAATCGATTTTTTATAATAAATGTCCAATATAATTTGATTTCTCTAAACAAACTATTACCAAATTTATGTTCCCATATAATTAATAAGATTTTGTCACAGAAAGATAATCTCCAAAAAAGCAACAATGAAGCACCAGAGGTAGTTTCAGTGGAGCGTTACTCAATAGGAAGCTCACCGGAATATACAAATGATGGAAGTGACACAGCCTCACCGAACAAGGACGATCGAACTCACGCAATAGCAGTTGCTGCTGCCACTGCAGCGGCCGCTAAGGCCGCAGTGGCAGCAGCTCAAGCTGCTGCTAAGGTTGTCCAATTGGCTGGTTATAGTCGTCACTCTACCGAAGATGTGGCCGCTACATTGATACAATCACATTATAGAGGATACTTGGTAATAAAATTTTCACTAAATGCATAAATATATTGATTTGAAATATTATTTTCAATTTATATCGTGTGAAAATTGTTAAATAAGACGTTATATACTACTTATATATCAACGGTCTCATAGCATTATACACCTCATTTTGCTGTAATCTGTAAATGAAATGTATGAACTATTATAAAGTTATTGTATGTCGTAATATTTTGAAGGCTCGAAGAGCATTGCGTGCCTTAAAAGGGTTGGTGAGGCTACAAGCACTAGTAAGGGGACACAACGTAAGAAAGCAAGCCCAAATGACAATGAGATGCATGCAAGCCCTTGTACGTGTCCAGGCCCGAGTCCGGGCCCGAAGGCGTCAACTGGTCCAAGACAAGGGTCCGAATCAAGCCCGTCATGTTAATCATGATGGTAATCATACTAATAATGCAATTAGTAACACAATTAAGACTAATGGTGATGATAGGGATGGAAGGTACCAAAGTTATGAACAAAGTAAAGAAAGTTCAGTGAAGAAACATGATGTTGCTTTGATGAGAGAACGTGCTCTTGCTTATGCTTATAATTTTCAGGTTTGTTAATTACTAATGCTTAATCTCTTGCTTAGCTTAACTATTTATAGCTAGTGTTGTTTTGTGTTTTTGGCGAGAGCTAAATGGCGATTTTAATATCGACGGGATTTGAACCCTGGTGGCCAGGTCCTAAGTGCCCCCTCTCATAACTTGTGAAGCATGATGTCTCATTTTCCCTCCCAAATTATCAAGTAATTACGGCTGTACATATGTAACATACTCTTTATAAGTAATTGTACACAATTAGTCTCAAGTTTTAACCATGTTATATTTATACGTATGTGTGATACACGCACGAAATGTTTTTTATACACAGAATCTGAATAGTACTTGAGATTTTTAGTTGGAATGTATCTGATCTGAATTTGGTGAATTTGTTGTGCGTCACCTTTTGTTTAATTAAAGATACGATCTTTATAGAATTTGATTGAAGGTTTTAAATCGCATTATTGCATTTTGATTTAACTACTCTTACTAATGTACTAGATTTTTTTTTGTCTACCAAAGCGCGTACTTAGTCGCATTACAATATAGAGGAGGGGGTGATTCAAACATGTGACCTATTGTCTACAATACATCCGATCCGTTTTAACCACTAGCTAGACTAAGACACATGCGATACTAGACTGTAAACATGTGAAACTAGTCTAATTTCCTGGGTTAGTTTAACAGTATGATGACATTCACTAATAAGTTGTGAACTTTGAGAGTGGCAGCAACAACAGCAGTACCAACTAATAGAATCAAATCCTGCTATAGACGACGACATGCTCACGGCATACGCCAATGCAATGGACAAACCACCGTGGGGATGGAATTGGCTGGAGCGGTGGATGGCGGCACAGCCTCAACTAGCCACCAAATCTGGCCAAAATGCGACAACATACATGACTGCAATGGCTAGCAGCAACGATGGTGTTTCGGAGAGGACTGTTGAGATGGACATGGTTGAGCCACCCCTTAGAGACTCTGCCTCTACGTATAGGTAATAACTAATACGAGTACATCTCAATCGATTTATGTTTTTACATAATAATCATTAATAATGGAAATGCCGAAAGTATGACGTCCTTTGTCATGGACATGATTTGCTTTACTTTAAACATCTTTGAGTAATTTGCAAAACTCAATTATTTTCTTATCTTGGATGGTAAACCTTAGGGCTAATTCACGACATTGACTAATCAACAATTTGAACCTTATAATTCTCTAATGATGTTTATACATTTACAAATGACAGTTGTTGTATTACTTACAGGAATTAAGACGGGTATTTATAATTTGATAATTCAACTTAAACACTAAGAGTTTAGAGTACCATACTCCTCAAAGCATGATACTAAAGACTACTGGTGGATCTAAAAAAGGCTAGTTGGGGCGCTTATTCCTTATACCATTAATCTTTTTTTTTTTTTTAATTTTGATTCTTTTTCCTAGCACACCTCCTTGAAATTTTCGATCCCTAGCAAAATTCTGGCTCTTAATAACGACGTGTCATTCGCAGGTCACGAAAGGAACCAAGACCGTCGAGCTTTGACGGAGTGCCAAGCTACATGGCCCCAACCAAGTCGGCGAAAGCCAAGGTTCGAACCCAAGGCTCATCGAAACCTAGGTCATCATCACCATCACCTTGGAATCACCATTCTCCAACTACAAAGAGATCTCCATTGGGCCCAAGTGGAGCCGAGTCCACTAGTTCGGGTGGGTCAGCCCAATATCAATTCCTTAACACTCCAAGCCCAAAAAGCAATGGTGGGCCCACACAGGCCCGAAAGTCTGCTGGATATAGCCCGGATTCTATTGGTAATAGTGACCGGACCTTTAGTTATGGTTGGAGATGAGTTTATTTAGTTTTTTTTAATTGACTTTTGGTTTTGTATTAATGTGGTGAGTTTCATTTGTAATTATTAACTAAGTATTCATTATTGTTGAGTGAAGGGATTTTACAACAATAATTTGGATTGATTTTAAGTTTTAACCTTAGGATGAAATTATTTATTTTATTAATAAAATGTGAAATAGAAATAATTCTAAGAGATGGTATATATCATACTTTTTCTATTTCTATTGTGAGATGATAAACTATGTTTAAGAAGATCAACTCTCTACGTTAAACCGTATTCTTCTATAATCGTATATATGATTTTAAAATGAGTGGTACAAATAGTGACACCAAATAGACCAACATTAAAGAAACAACTCTTACCGTATATTTGAATGAACGAAATTAAACGAAATTAAAAGGAGCGAGAGAACACTAAGGAAATAATTCTAGAGAGTATATTTCTTTATATGTATATCAGCATCTTGTACTATGAGAAAATAATTTCCAATTTAGTGATAGAAAAAAAGGTCAAAATTGTAGGACGCTCTCGTACTACGATAAAGTAATTTCCAACTTAGTGATATTTGACCACGAAAAAAACCTACCCGTACAAAAATGGAAGAACACGTATTTTTATACTTATTATGAACACTTGATTCTTATAAACAATACCTCAACATCACGTAATAATTAAATCGGGTTTTCAAAAAAAATGTATACCAACCATTATATATTTAAAAATAGTATATTATCCAACCCCTTTATTTTGAGAAGAATACTAACCTTCATTTTACGTATATGAGCATCGTGTACTACGAGAAAGTAATTTACAGTCTAGTGATATTTGAACATAAAGGAAATTTACTCGTACACAATGGAAGAGGACATTCGCACCAAGGATAGCGGCCGTAAACTTCTCCGTCATCAGTTGAAAAATTTCTCTAATCAATATCTCAACATTACGTAATATACAAATAACATCGAACAATTATATTATAAATTTTAAAAAAAATCTAATATTTCCTACCTTTTCATATATCAAAAAAGAAACAGGTCAGATTCAATGAACGGGACGACTTGTAATCCGATCATAGTTGAAGGGGTGTGTTAATGTTTTGGGGTGGTCTTTAAATGCACACACTTTTAGCCTGGGAGTATTGTGTTGTGTAGCAGTTTAGCACCCATGAAAATTAATTAATAAAACCCACCACTCTTCTTTTCACAATTCATTTAGGGAAGAACAATACACCTATTTGCCCCCACTTTAATTATAAAATTAAATCCTGTTAATTCCTTCTTTCACTTCACATCTTTTATACTTGTGGGTAAGTTCTTAAATTTGGTATCTTGTCATTTTCATACAATCTTATATTTAACAATTTATGGCCGTTATTGAATTCAAATTCAGTGTTCCACAGTAAATTTTGCTTTTTTGGGTATTATTAATCTTGTGTTTTTGTTTGTATTTATTGTTGTTAATACTGTAATTTTGTATGTTTTGATTGTAAAAATGCATATGCATTTCTAGGGTTTTGGTTATGGTTTTGGTTCAATTTAGTTTTTGTGAAGTTTTAGTGTAAAGTTTATGCTTTATTAGTGGATTGATTAAACCCTTGATTCATTTGATTATGATTATTGAAAATTTTATGTCTTTTTTGTGAATGGTGTTTTTATTTTTGAATGAAATGGTGTCTCATGGTATTAATGATGTTGGGGTTTTCCCTCCATTTTTTTTCATGTCTATGAAGTGGTACGATCTGCATTTGCCTTTTCTTTGCACGAAATTTCGAGATCGTCTCAAGTTTAAGATGGCTTTGTTCCATGCTATATGATTTATCGAATGATGGTTATAATTAATTAATCACTATCTAAGTTTAAGACGGTTTTTAACGAGACTAAATTTGCTCGTGTTTGGAACTTTTCTGTTGATGGGTTTTTAGTAATGATTCTGAACTTGTTCTTCAATTTACTAAGTTGTTGTTCATAAATATGTAGGATTTAGAGATGATAGTTGAGGCTTTAACTCTGTTTATCATTGTTTTAACATGTCATTAGATGGTTTCATAAATGTCTGTTTTTTTTAACAACCTGTAGAATGAAGATTACAGTTCATTGAATGGTTGGTCTGAATTGATTTATAGACAACTAGGGTTGAGTAACTGATGTCTCGGTTGTCTTGAACTAAGGGTTGAGTGATTTTGTTACCCTAGATGGGAAATGCACTGATAGAATCTCGGAATTTAATTGGAATATGGCTGCATGTTTATTTTGTGTCTTTTGTTTCGATTCTATGTGCTGATATAACTTTGAGAATCTGTTAACTAGTCTTCGTAGGATGGACCGAATGCTGCTTGAATCTGTGGATATAACTGAAACCCAACAATTAATGATTTTGCCGTCAGTGGCTTATTAATTCTCTGCGTGACTGTAACGTGTTTGTGATCATATATGGTTAGAAATAGACGAAGCATCAACAAATAAAATTCTATTTCTTTTTTTATTAATCAAAAGGTAATGTGTGTTTGATTCCTGGGTGTCGTCTTAGTTATTAGACATGCATACGCAAAGCTTGCATGGTAAATGCTGTTGATTATTAGGTGTCAACGTGTCGTAGCTCTCGTCAAATTCTGAAGGGTCAAAGCTTTTAACATCCATGAGATACTTTCATCGTGGAAAGGGTGGAGTAATTAATGTTATAATTTGAGTTTCTTTTATCAAACTTCGAACATTCACTCCATGCTCTTGAGGACCGCGTCACTTGAGATTAGCTCATTGATTATGAACTGCATGGTAGCGTCAATGTTGTTAAGTTTTTTTTTCTTCTCTTTTATGACCAACTGACCAAGTTATTTCTGATGGCAGAGTTTCCAGTGGGTAGTTTAATTTTGACATGTTCTTAGTAAGGCTCTTGTTGCTCTGTGTATTAAATTGAGTTAGCTTGCTTGCTTGGAATTGATACGTATCTTTTCTTATTTAAGGGTTGTCTGTACTTGATCAATCAAACATGTCCGTTAAGGAATCTACTCGCCTAATTACTTCACAATTTCTGGTATAGGAAGGCTTAATGATAAGATTATTACAAGACTTACCCGTAAATCTTAATTAACGTGGTGGCTAAATTTTAGTTATATGGGTTGGTCCTAACTAAAGATCATCTTTCAAGAGACTGGTTATATTTTTGACGGGACTGTCTTTCAAGAGATTGATTACAGTTATTCCCGGTTGACTTCTTTCAATAAATAATGCCGTAGGTGCTTGCTGTTTAACACATTACTTACATAGTCGTATCTCTTTCCTTGTACGGCTCTGCTTACCGAGTAAGATATCAGGCTATGTGAATGTAGTATAAATACAATAATCATTGATATCTCAGATCACTGCAGTGTAAGTAGCATCCATGCTTCTATTCTACTCTTTTCCTTGTCAAGTTTCTTAGAAGTAACTTTTCTAGAGATGACGGCATTGAGTAATTGTCTATAAGAATGACTGACTGAATTACATTATGCAGAAATGGGTTAGAGTTTTTTCATTGTATGAATTACATTATTCAGTTGGTAAAAATTATCTTCTGTGCATATGGTTTTCTACTTAATGGTCCTATATGCTGTTATATGTTAATGAGTATTCCATATTATATAATGCTAAGGTGAAAATTTGCGGTATTCTACTTCTGCAATGTTTACACAACTCTTGCGGTCTTGGCATGTGCTCTCTTAGCATGATGCTGTGACTGCCAACTACTACTTTAACTTGCCCTTTTGAACAGTTTTAGTAAACCGTTCGATTGAAACATACCTTGGTATTAGTGAACATCTATAGTGTTAAATAAACCCTAAATCATCCTTTATGGGATACATGGTGTTTTATGTGATAATCTGTTAACACAGAGTAATATGTACTTTTTGTAGCAGTGTATATTCATGACGAGCATGTCTGTTTTTAAGATTTCCCCCTCTCCCTCTACCTCCCCGGTCATTCGGAAACAGTCTCTTTGTGTTGCTAACGCAAGGGTAAGACTGCGTACATCCGACCCCCCTTACCCTGCAATTTACGGGTCTGAATTTACAAAGTAAGAAAAAGAGTTTGCAATTTGTTTGTTCCCTTAACTTGTATTCATCCTCTCAAATGTGTACAGTTGAGGAGAATAACATCCGTGAGGTTATATTTATTAATTATCTTGGGTGGATTTGTTCCCATGGAGTGAACTTTGCGAATGCAGATATGAGATGTACCTTAACAGGATATGCAAGTACTACATATGGCCATATATAACTTCTTCATAATCATGTACGCATGCGTGAAATTTTTTTTGACTACTCATGAGAACTTTTGCTATCTATTTTTTGACTCTGCATGAGTGCTTGCCATCCTGTTGAATTATATGCCTGTTTGATTCCTGAATAGATTTGGGACTTTACTAGTTGCTCCTTGGGGCTTGTTTGAAGTTTTTGGTGCTCTGTATGAGGTTTGTTGGCGACTTACCAGCTATGTTCAAATAGTCGAGCACTAATGTTCACAATGATACTATGCGGCACATTTATCTGTTCTCTTGTCTTGTATGCATACTGTATTCTTGAATTATCGGAATGGTTCGGTCTGATTAATTATTTGGAACTTTGATCTAAGCTCAATGTTTCCCAAATCATTTCTCAGGTGCTATATTCAAAGAATTCCAAATTTGTTCATTTTGCATCACCATTTCGCAAGTGAAAAGATGGATTGCAATAAAGACGAGGCCATGAGAGCAAAGGACATTGCTCTGAGAAAGTTTACAGATAGAGATTTTACCGGAGCAAAGAAATTCACGCTTAAGGCTCAAACTTTGTATCCTGGTCTTGAGGGTATTTCGCAGATGCTGTCTTCCATTGACGTTTACATATCAGCCGAGAGAAAATCAGGCGAAGAACCCGACTTGTATGGAATACTTGGAGTAAATCCTATGGCTGATGACGACACCATTAAGAAGAATTACAGAAAGCTAGTACTTCAACTCCATCCCGATAAAAATAAGTTCGCCGGTGCTGATGGTGCTTTTCGCTTTGTGACTGACGCTTACAATACTTTAAGTGATAAACTCAAGAGATCCGCTTATAATACAAAACGGCATATTAAGATAGCCCAGAAGGTTCCTTCTCATCCTGGGTTTTCAGTTCCACAACCTTCTGTAAGACCTGTTGATCTGAAGATCCCAACAGCTAAACCGACGTCTAGGAAACCTTACAAAGCTCGAAAGACACAGCAAAAGGGTGTTAGCCAGGAACAATCTGCAAAAGCCCAATTGTTTCCCATGAAAGGTGAGACGTTTTGGACCTCATGTAATGCATGCAAGATGAAGTATGAATACATGCGAAATTATCTGCATCAAATCCTTAAATGCCCAGAATGTCAGTCTGGATTTTTAGCTGTCGAAATCCCAGCACCTTCAAGTCTCGCTCCACTTCAACCCCACGGGACAAGTCCTTCGAAATTTGTTGCTCAAGGGGAGAGACCATCGAAAAAGATGAGGGAGACCAATGGCATAGCAAGTCGGTATGGATCTAGCAAGTGGCGTCCTGAAGTTAGTACCGCATTTTGAGGAATTTATGGAAGGAACTTGTTTCGACTCTCGAGGGATGTGGGTTTTTGGTAAGTAGAAGTCTGTAGTTTTGGTTGGGGAATAGGGCACACATGTAAACATAGTTGAACTTTCGGAATGTGTTTCCCGGCAAAGTTTTCCGGTAATTGAAGTGGTGTTAGTTAGGACGGAGTCTAGCTTGATGTAAATTGTATCAGGTCATAGAAGGGTTGGATAGCGCCCGACCTCAGCATGTTTCAGTGGATGTATTTTGTACGTTAGATTGATTTAGCCTTCTTCGAAACTTGGATAAATCTTTAAATCTTTTCATAGCATGGTTGCTATTCGACACCAAATGGGTTCGAGACTTGACGGGGAGAAACAAATATCAAACCATCATTGTATGTGCAGAGATGTTCAAGCATCTGCAAACTATATTTGTTCCGTCTTAACCTGTATTTGGCTTCTCTAGTATTATTGAGTTTTAATTTGATTCATCCGATCTGTTTAGTAGGTCTACATGCGTGCATACGTTAAATTAGAGTGTTATCTTTCGATCCATCAAAATTATCCGATTTTCGAAAGAGACATTCATTAATCTTTCAATCTTTCAATTGCAAGTAAACAATATTCACACATTTATTAGAGTTATGACGACAAATTCAAATTTCTATGGGAGAACTTTTCATTATTACTCCGTAAAAGATAAGGCGCGTATAATATTTATTAAGACATTAAAATTAAGCTAAGTTCATAGAATCACAATATCTAGTTTTAAATGGTATGCCATTTATTTCATTTATGAGATAATTTTCAAAAAAAGGGATACAAATGAACTTTTTACCAATATTTGTCCCGATACAAAATAACTCATTAAATTCACACCGAAATTATATTCCAAGAAGATAGGAGTATATCACTGAAAAAGAAAAACAATAAAAAAACCTATTACAAATATATGCCCAAAAAAGGACAAACAAACAAAAACTCCTCAAAATAAAAAATACATCCAAAAGTAAGGAAGATAATACTTAAATGTTCCTAAATATAAAAGGAAACAAATCAAAATATGACAAATTTGTCCTTAAAACTTTAATGTTTTGACAATTTCCCTATACTAAATAATAATCATATAATAATAATAATAATATTTATAAATAAACATAATCAAATCTTCCCTCCCAAGTCCCAACTATCTATAAATACAACCCTTAATTCATATCTTCATCCCCTTCCTTCCTTCCTTCAATTCATTATTTCCTTCATAATTTTCCCTTTACAATTATCCTTCCTTCATTGCCAAAACCTCACTTCAATATCTTCCAACTTTTAAGGTACGTTCTTAATTTCTCCCTTAATCAACCTCTAATTTTTATTTTATTTTTCTAAATATTTTAATTTGCATTAGTATATTTCAACATGCATTATTTTATTTTTTTCCTTGATTAATTCTTCTATTCTTCAATTATTTCCCTTGATTCCCCAATGAATATTCTTTTGTAGCTATAATTTAATTTAATTTAGTTTCGTTCTTCCTAAGAACGAAATATTCTTTAAAAAAAAGGAACCAAATATAGCTAAATGGTTGCAGTTATGTCTCCCCGTATTCGTTAGACAAGTTTATTATAAAACGAACCTTTTTTTAATAACTTTTTTATTTCTCTCGTATCTCACCTGCATAGATAGGGCAATTTTTTTATTAATATTTAAACATTTTAGTTTTGCCTTATTTGTGATATTTGACATCTTTTAAGTATAAGATGAAAATTATCGTCCTCTGTCTTACTTGCCGTTGTTTAAGAACGCGGGGAAGGTAGGGCACGTGGAAGGAAGATGAGGGAGGGGGGAAGGCGCGTGAAGATCACGTGTGGTAGGTGAGGGTGGGGGTTTCGAGGTTCGGTTAGTTCAGTTGAAGAATCATAAGACGGTTGAAGGTCAATGTCAGATGCATACAAAAAGGACATAGTTTAGGTATCTGTTGTACACGTGGCAGATTCTTAGGTGTTTCGTTGACTAAGAATCTTAGGTTTTGGTTTGACTCTTTAATAACTCTGTCAAACTCTTAGTTTAGGACTTTTAGGTACTGTGTTGGAACAGGACTAGGTCTTCTCAATACATTAAAATCGACCCAAATTCTTATTTAAGCGGTTATTATCCGTTTTAAGTGTAATACGGATAACTAGTTAATTAGAATAGCATAATGCACCGTAAAGAAGAACAGAATTGTGTTACATGTACAAATAGAATAATATATATAAGGAAAATGATAAATATAACCCATTGACTATAATTTAAATAACTATGGGATGATTTTACGATAAATTTATTTAATATTTTAGGGGTTTAAGGCGTATGAGTATGATTATTAATAATAGTATAAATGATTGGAAACGGAGGTAGTATTGATATAAAATTGTATAAAGAAGACTAATTGTATATAATATTTAACTTTAGAAAGTGGTAATTAGTGTTTTAATTACCCATTCCTTGCTAAGAGTATTCATGATCATTTGAATATTAGGCTCTACATATGCTTTTTTTTTTTAAACAATGGTTTAGGGTAAAAAAGTTGTGTAAATGCAATATAGTACTCCGTATTACTTATCTACTTCATGGGGCAATACTCAATATATCAAAAACTTATATATAACCAAAAAAATAATTTATTTGATATGATTTATTTCTATTCATAAGGGCTTTATAAAGTATCGATAATGATCTAAAATAGTAAGATCTCTAAATTAGCTTATAATGTATTTTAATTACTTAGTGAGATGTTATATTATATATGACCACAAAGATTTGATTGAAATCATCTTTTGGTTGTCGTAATCTATTTAACTTTTAACGAAAAATAAGTAAATTAAAATTTTCAACATTTTTGTAGGCGAATGGCGATGGTAAAAATGTTTGAAATGTTTAAAACTTTGACATGGCAATGGTAAAATAAAATAAAATGCAACATCAACTATTATATATGCATGCGCTATCATAATGCATGTTATTGAATATAAAATTGTTATATCCCGGTTTTACAAATAAGATTATTATATGTCGCACCACTTATTATGACAATTAATTAATGCACCCAATTAAGTTATATCAAAAGAAATAAACTACTAAACTATTATAAAATCGACAGTTTTATAAGAAACCAATTATAGAGTACTAACTAATTAGACACCCCTTGAATTATTTTAAATTTCCCTAGACTAATAAGTTATGTCAAAAGAAATAAACTACTAAATTGTTTTAAATTTCCCTTGAATTATAGAGTATATACCACATTACCACCTGTCATTAAGAGTCATGACTCATGACTCATATGAGATCTCAAATTAATCCAAGAAACCCCACAAGCAAGGTTGACTTTCTATTTATTAGATAGTTAGTTATGTAAATACACCTAATGATGATGTCAGCATAGTTTGTTAGGTTGTTAGAAGTAGTTAGAGTTGGTTGTATAAATACTAACTACCTTGTACATTTCTTCTAAGTTAATCATAATAAAAATCTCTCTTCTATTTAGATTTTGTTCTTCATTCTCTCTCTCTAGAGAAGATCTTTCTAATCTTGTTAATCACATCATCAGCAATGGAGATTTATCATGGTATCAGTCGACTTTGGTGACGATTCTAGGGTATAATTGATCAATTTGCATCTATTCGTGCTGTTTTTTTTTCAGATTTCTGGTATAAATCTTTCTTTCGCGTTTTTTTCCCCAATTTTAACCTAGAAATCGCAATTGATTTTATTCGTTATAGCTTCCGCACAATTCTTCATAATTTCTGTTGATTCTACATTCAACGATTGCTTCTTTGATTGATTCAATTGATTGAAACTTTCATAATTTGGTTAGTTTCGTGTTGATTTCTTTGATATTTCACACATTCTTGCTTTATTATCATCATGCCTGAAGTTACTTCAACAAATTCCGCTTCCTCTGCTTCTTATGCTTGTTTTGATGATCCTTTGTATCTTTCGAATACGGATCAACCTTCTCTTCATGTTGTTGACTATAAGTTTGATGGCACTGGTTTTACTTCGTGGAAAAGAGATGTGTATACTGCCTTGATTGCTAAGAACAAAGAGTCTTTTGTTGATGGAACTTTTAAAGCTCCTCCTAAGACTGATAAGCTTCACAATCAGTGGGTAAGGTGTGATTACATGGTGATGAAGTGGTTGTCTAACTCTTTGACTAAAGAAATACGTGAAACTGTTGAATATACACGTAGTGCTAGAGAGTTATGGACAGAATTAATTGAGCGCTATGGTCAAGTAAACAGTCTTGAGATTTATCAGCTGAAGAAGGAGTTGAATGAATCTTCTCAAGCTAATCATTCTCTAGTAGAATACTACAGTAGGATGAAGAGAACTTGGGATAATATTGATGCCTTAGATCCTGTACCTATGTGTACTTGTGGGGCTGTTGATGCTTGCTCTTGTCACCTCCTGAAGAGGTTGTTAGACAGGGAATCTAACTCCAAATTGATTCATTTTCTTATGGGGTTGAATAATGGATATGAAACTGTCAAGACTAATGTATTGACCATGGAGCCATTGCCACCTTTGAATAAGGCTTACTCTTTGTTACTCAAGATTGAAAGGCAGAAACAGATTTCAGAAGCCATTGATGTTCTAGGGGAAGCAAATGCTTATGTCAGTTCCAGGGTTCATGATGGCAGACAAGGAGAATGGAAGAAGCCTAGAACTAATGAATATCCTGGTGATTCTGATGTACCTAGATGTGCTCATTGTAATGTTAAAGGGCATGCTATTGAAGATTGTCATAGACTAAAGACATGTACTCATTGTGGAAAGAAGGGTCATGTCATTGATTTCTGTTATCATCTTAGATCTAAGTCCAAGTATCATAAAGGGAAAGGACCATATAAAAGTAAGCCTGCTGATACCTACTTTACCACAGGACAGAATGTTTATAAGCGTGCTGCTTATAATGTGGATACAGCAGGAGATTTTACTCAGGATATGGGTCAATCACCTTTGGAGTTTTCTGCACATGAATCTCATGACAAGAATGTGTCTTCTACTTCAGCATCACCTTGCACTTCTGCTGCTCTTGGGTCTGATGTTCTCAATACTATGGCACAGACAATCTATCAACAAGTCATGAGGTCTTTTTCTGACAATCCTGCGATTTCTTCCTTGAATTTTGCAGGTATTGTCTCTTATTCTCATGCTAATACTGTTATCAATCAGTCCTATGTGCATGATTGGATTGTAGATTCAGGGGCATCAGACCACATGACTTCTCATGCTCATCTTCTTTATGATGTCTATCAGTTAAGACACCCTATACATGTTTCCTTGCCAAATGGATCTATGACAGTGGTACATAGTGCAGGAAAGTTAAATCTTAATCCACACATCACTCTTCATGATGTCTTTCTTGTCCCTACCTTCAAACAAAATTTACTCTCTGTTGGTAGGATAATAGAGATGTTACCTGTGAATGTTATATTCACTAAGGATGTTTGCCTATTCCAGGACCTTTCAAGTAAGGTCACTTGGGCTATGGCACAGAAGATTGAAGGACTTTATAGATTGCAGCCAGAATATCATGCTACTGCTTCTAGTATAAATAAACAGTGTAATACACTTGCTTGTAATATGAGTAGTTTTAATTCTGTTTCTAAACAGAAACTTGATCTATATCATGCTAGATTTGGTCATTCTTCAGCAGAGAAAATGAGGCATGTAATAGATCATAATTTTTCTGGACTTAATGATTTTTTTTGTGAGACATGTGTTCTTTCCAAACATCATACTCTTCCTTTTCATAAAAGTGAATCACATGCTCTGCACTGTTTTGATCTGATTCATATGGACCTATGGGGGCCTTATAAGACCCCTAATATCAATGGTGCAAAATACTTTCTCACTATTGTTGATGACTGCTCTAGATGTACCTGGACTTTTCTTTTCCATAATAAGGGTCAGGTGTCTGGGTTAGTCAGAGGTTTTTTGGAGTTGGTCTTCACACAATTTGGCAGCAGAGTTAAAATTGTTAGAACAGATCATGGCACTGAGTTTGTTCAACAAACATGTGGACAAATGTTCTTAGAAAAGGGTATAGTCCATCAGAAAAGTGTATTGGGGAGGCCACAACAGAATGGTAGAGTTGAACGCAAGCTAGCATAGACACCTTGTGGAGACTGCTAGGGCATTGAGAATTCATGCTAATTTGCCCACCAGGTTTTGGGGTGAATGCATTTTGACTGCTACTTATCTCATAAACAAAATGCCCACTCCTGTCCTGGGTTGGAAGACTCCATCTGAAATCTTGCACAAACAGCAAGTCACATATGATGAATTGAGAGTTTTTGGGTCACTCTGTTATGCTACAATGCCTAAAACTCATAGGGACAAGTTTGGAAAGAAAGCTAGAAGATGTGTTTTCATTGGTTATCCTTATGGTGAGAAGGGATACAAGCTGTATGACTTAGATAATCATAAAGTTTTTGTTAATAGAGATATAATATTCAGAGAGTTAGACTTTCCTTTTCAGGACAAGATGACATCCACTCAAAAATCTTTTGATCCAATCATACAATTTGATAACAATATTTCATCTCCTATTCCTGAAGCTCTTTCAAGTCCATACTCTCAAATAAATTCTCCTATTTTCAACAGTATGGATCATAATGATTTGATCACTCATCATTCTTTTGATAATGAATTCCCAAATAATTCACATCTTTCAGATACACGTCACAATGAGAGTTCTTCCACTTCCACTGAGACCATATCTGTTTCTGAATTACAGGCTCCTCATGTTTTGATTCCTGTTACTCCACCTAATGATGTGCTTTGTCAGCCTAGACAGTCTATTAGAGACAGGCAAATTTCTGTGAAGTTGAAAGGGTATCACTGTCCCATTAAATTGCCTGGTCAAAAGTCTGTTTCTCAGAATGCAGACTCAAACACTTCTGTTTCTCATGCTTTTCATGCACACATTATCAGTGGCATTGATAGTTTTGACAAAGGTTACATAGCATCTTTGGCTAATGTTTTCCTGACAAAGGAACCTTCTACTTACAATCAAGCTAAGGATGTTCCACAATGGCAAACAGCAATGAGACATGAATTAGATGCCTTGGAAGCAAATGAAACATGGGATTTGGCTCCTTTACCTAATGGGTATAAAGCTATTGGTTCTAAGTGGGTATACAAGATTAAACATAAATCTGATGGTTCTATTGAGAGGTACAAAGCCAGATTGGTAGCCAAGGGGTATAATCAAGTTAAAAATAAAGATTACAAACACACTTTTTCCCCTGTTGCCAAGTTTACTACAGTGAGATCTTTACTTGCTATTGCTTCCATTAAAGCCTGGCCATTACATCAATTGGATGTGAACAATGCTTTTTTACATGGGCATCTTGAAGAAGAGGTATACATGGTTCCTCCAGCAGGGTATACTAAGGTCAAACCTGGTATTGTTTGCAAGCTAAGAAAATCCATTTATGGTCTCAAACAAGCCTCAAGGCAATGGAATGTTGAGTTGACAAAATTTTTTAAGAGCCTTGGCTTTATACAATCAAGAGAAGATTATTCTTTGTTCATCAAGGAAAACTCAGGTCTTTTCTTGCTTGCCCTTGTATATGTTGATGACATCTTGTTAACTGGTAATGATATGGCTGGAATTGTCAACACCAAGGCTGCCCTTCACAATCAGTTTACTATAAAGGACCTTGGCCTCATGAGATATTTTTTAGGACTCGAGGTTGCCAGGAATGATACAGGAATTATGTTAAATCAACGCAAGTATATTGCTGACATTATCACAGATATGCAAATGGAGCATTGTACTGCTGCAACCTTTCCTCTTCCCAAAGGTTTAAAGCTTTCTACAGATGAAGGAGCAATTATGGATGACCCTGAACAATACAGGAGGTTGATTGGTAGATTATTATACCTCAACCTTACTAGACCAGATATATCATATTCTGTCCAGCACTTGAGTCAATTTGTCAGTCAACCTCGACTCCCACATATGCAGGCTGCCATTCATGTTGTCAAGTACTTGAAAGGTACCATCAACACGGGGTTGTTTTATTCTGCTCATACTGATCTCAACATGACTGCCTATAGTGATGCTGATTGGGGGTCTTGCAATTTCAGTTGCAGATCCTTAAGTGGTTTCTGTGTTTTCATTGGGTCTTCTCTTGTGTCATGGAAGACAAAGAAACAGAAAACTGTGAGCAAAAGCACAGCTGAAGCTGAGTACAGAAGTCTTTCATACACAACAGCAGAGCTTGTTTGGTTGGTGGCTTTACTGAAAGAGCTTCACATTGATCCTCAACTTCCTATACCTCTTTTCTGTGACAATAAGGCTGCTCTTCATATCTCTGAAAACCCAGTCTTTCATGAGCGTACCAAGCATTTGAATGTGGATTGTCATTTTGTTCGAGATAAATTGCTTGAAGGTTTTCTATCTACTAGATATGTTAGAACTGGCTTACAACTTGCTGACCTAATGACAAAGCCTCTAGGGACACAACAACATCATTTTTTGTCTCTCAAGCTTGGTCTTCGGTTTGCTACCTTAGATCCACCTTGAGGGGGGCCTATTAGATAGTTAGTTATGTAAATACACCTAATGATGATGTCAGCATAGTTTGTTAGGTTGTTAGAAGTAGTTAGAGTTGGTTGTATAAATACTAACTACCTTGTACATTTCTTCTAAGTTAATCATAATAAAAATCTCTCTTCTATTTAGATTTTGTTCTTCATTCTCTCTCTCTAGAGAAGATCTTTCTAATCTTGTTAATCACATCATCAGCAATGGAGATTTATCACTATTCAAACCTCTCATTCTTTAAGAACATGCAATGCAAGATAGATATAATTGTAATTTTTATTGAAACTAGAAATTTAGAATAAAATAATTTCAGTAAATCTGGCTTAAGACAGGTAATATCCTTTTTAAGCTTAAAACGGATCAAATATTATCACATGATTTTAATAAAGACAAAAAAAATAAGTATTTGTTAGGCAATAATTGAGATGATTTGATATGTATTTGATCCGTTTTAAACTTAAAGCTAATATTGTCCGTCTTAAATGAGAATGGGTGAAATAATGCCAACTTAAAAGGGCAATTTTCATTTGATGATGTAGACGTGCTACCTAAAGTTCTAGCTTAAAAATTAAATTCTTTAGCAAAGGGTATGCTATTGTTTTGACCGTAATATATGTAGTTACGCAAATTCTTATTTCAGACGAACCATTTCCGTCTGAAAAATAAGACGGGATTATGTTGCCATTTTTTGATAAAATATAACTACATCTTATATTAACTTGTTTTCAATAGTGGTTACATCTAACTGTAAAGTGGTTACAAAATCCCGTCTTATTGCTTTAGACCAAAATTGTCCGTCTGAACCAAGACCAACTGATGTAGTTATGAGTCACATTTACAATAACGTCATGTTATTTTACCAAGCCTTTCCACGTGTTCTTCTATACAAAGTGAAGTGCCATGTCAAATACTCCTGGAAAAATAATTTGACTATATTGAGTTTGAAAGAGTAAGGTTTACTTTACCTACAATTGCATTATACCTTAGGTGTCCAAAATGTTTGTTTTTTTCAGCTTAATTGATTACTCTGAAAAATAAAGAAAATGAAATGACGTTATCAGATTATCAGATAGGACAATCGAAATGATGGATATATATATCACTAAAAGCACGAAGAGGGTGGTACCCAGACTCTAACCTTTTCGTATTGAACTTTTATTAGTTGATTAGTCTCATGGGAATTAAAATGTGAGGAAAAAATCGTTTGGATTTCAAAATGATTAATTTTTATGCCGATAACTAGTGATTCTGCTAGGTTTTCTAGAGACTACTCAGTAGTTCAGTACCTATGATGCCTTGAAGAGAATGTTTAGATCACAAATTAGTTTTAATTATGACAGTCCTAAGTTTAAATATACATAATTTACGTTATGGTTTTAATTGAAGTCGGTCTTGAACAATACCAAGACATGGAATACTATACTTAGTATATACTTAATGAGTTTGATCTTCTTGTTAGAGACAAACCTTTTACTATCAGTAAACACAAATTCTCATTTGTGACAATACTATTCCGTCACAAGCTTGTGACCTCTCACAAAAAACAAGTGGAGGAAGGCAGGAAACCGTGAGAGGTCACAACCAAGACGGTCTGATCAGTAAAATTTACTCGTACGAATCTATATGAATAAAGCTACATAGAACTGATAGAAGACTGAGGTGTGGGGTGTTGTTACTTGTACGTACTACGTAGTACGTAGCATGGTGTTTGTATCAGGTTTAATAATCTTGTGTGGGGTAATGTGATCTTGGTGGGTGTTGAAGCAAGTAAGTACATGGTAGAGGTTGTCTTGTCTTGTTGACATAATATATAAAGTACTCCCTATATTTTTTTGTCATTCAAAATGGACTTTTACATGCTTTATTTTGTTCTCAATTGTGTGTCTTTTTTCTTTGATTTTTAACTTGGCAGATAAAAAACGTGGAAGAACACAACAGTAGCAAATTAGAAATTGTATGTTCTAGGCCTACCATCTAAAATGAAACAATTTTAACTAGAGTTGAGAATGTGTTTTCAATGATTAAAAATTGAGGTATCGTACAATTTTGTACTAGCTATTAGTAGGAAGTATAAATTTATCGTGATGCTGTTGCTATTCACATAATCAGCAAACGCATCACACAAAAAAAAAGACTAATCGTAGTTCTGTTCATATGAATAGTAGCTTGCCTTGCATACTGCCTTTTAGTGAGGTATGTAGATTGCATTTTTCTTTTTCTCAAAAAATGATACAGAAACTCAAAAAAGTACTTAAATTAGATTAAAACAAACGACAAACATAGTTAAAAAGTTAATGGAGAAGGGTCAAAGAAAAGCTTGTTACAAGCCGCCAAGGTTAAGTATTACAGTAATTGGAAACGAAATTAGGATCAAGTAAGAGACATTAGTGTTGGTATATAATTAACTTAATGCATCCGTAGACGATGTTCAGGTATATCAATTTGGCTTATAGAAGAATTTAATCGTTTTGTAAATAAGTAGATGAGCATCATAAAGTTGATAGAAAACGGCTTTAAAAAAAGGTATAAAATGTAAATGAACTTATGAGATATATATAAGGGGTATTATCTGATCGTATAATTAAGGTGATTATCTAGTGACTTGTAAAAATACATATAACTAATCAAAGATTACATACTACATCTAAGATTATGGCCTTTAATCCGTTTATCAAGAGACTTAATTGCTTGTTAATGACGATAATGGATAAAAGAAATAGGGTAAATAATACGAGAGATTTATCTTAATATAATATTACTTGTTAATTAGAACCACATAATTGTATTATGATAATTATGTCTTGTACTCTTGTTATATATGTTGCATTCCCATGATTAATCACTTCCAAATTAGTTGTCACAAAGGGAGTAAAGTCACTTGTTGTTAGTCGCATAATAATGGTGAAATAGTGTTGTCAAGGTAGTCGTGACTTGTGAGATCTTGTTGGCTTAGCTTTATTCCCACTTTTTTGCTTCTTGTTTGATTGACCCCCACACTATTATATTCCATGTTTTCCTTCTTTTGTCAATGTCCCGATAAGGAAAGAGGGAAGAAATGACCGACTAGAAGGGAATATGTTTTCCTTCTACTGTCAATGTCTATTTCCTTAATTAGGTACACATTAGCTAGTCTTAACTAGGAGCACACTCAATAATATGGCGATTGAAATCAGTGGCGCGTGTTTAATTAATATGGCGACCCGAGGTTGCGACTAAGAGCTGCTGACTGATTTTAGTCACCAATTTAACTTTGCAACTGATTTCAGTCGCCTATTTTAGTCTTCCGAGCATTTAATCCTTTTAGTGACCCTTATTCCCCTATTCGGCTCGAATCGGGCAAATTGAATGTTTTACGCCAAAAAATTGCAAGTCTTTAAATACTAGCGAAAATGTAATATACTACTTCATAGTAAATCAAATTTCGTGCAAGAGAATAAGTTGGTCTCACAAATTGTTTGGTATTTGGTAATTGTTGTGTGTAGGAAGTTAGAAGTATAGCACAATCTACTATGTCACGAGGCTAGTTGGCCATAACACCCATTTTAGCCATGCCTAATTTTTGGTTTCTATCAAATTAGGTCAGTTTTAAGGGTAATGATGATATATATACATAGCTAATTTACAATTCCTAATCTTTGATAGGCAAAGTCAAATCGAACAAACAGAAAAGTGTTAGCTAGCTTGCTTTACTAGGTACTTAGTATGACTTTAGGCATTATAAATTCATTTCATGTTTATATAGATTCTATTCTATAACTAGGGTATGTTAGTCCAATAAGTCTGGATGAAGAAAGTCATATGTATTTCGTCTTTTTAAAAATACGGGTAAATGTGATCCATTTAAGACGAAATGTACTAGTATGTACAATTTTGAAAGCTATAATAGGCTGTTTATTACATGGTCACATTTGTCCTTAAAATGACGACATTTGACCCGTCATTGATCAGTCTTCAATAAGAATTTACCATGTTAGGCAAACTCGACTATTTTTCCAAAACATTTCCACATTAGAAATGTATCAAGTGTTTGTACACATAATATATATCTAAGGTATACATATGGCGTTATTTAAAGAAAATTAAAGAGTCCGAGCAACATAGTGATTAGTCGTAAGGCGTCGGCTTCACTATTCACCCACTCTTATAAGTTGGTCACTAGAACATGTGTATGAGAATCCGTATGCCAACTTGATAGTTTCGTGCATCTTAAATTTTGGGTAAAATGATAGAGCTTGTCACCTTGTCATATTACTTCCATGTAGGGTCATTTTCCTTTCCACACCTCCCATGATTGTTGATTTTCTTGTTTTTGCAATGTGACCTACCTTTTCATGTGTACATTACCTAAATATTAGCAACTCTTTCTTAAGACTGTATTATATGTGAAACAGATCCAACGACATATATATAATTAACATTAACTAATGCTTATGTATGCCAAGCTAGGTATCTGGATTGTTTTAGATGTGTTTCATGCTTATAACCGTCTTAAATACGAATTTATACCTGCAGACTTCATTTTCTACCATAAATCTCATTTTTCATGTGAAAGGCGTGTCCAACATTCTAATAACAATCCATGCCCGATACTTACAACTAAGTCCGAGCAACATACCCAAGTCGTTACCGACTTCTAATTCGACACTTGTCAACTATTGTGTGATTATACTAATCTAATTACAAACTAAGACCCTATGATTTAGGAGGTTTATTCATTTTTTAAACATGATAAGCATGCTAATGATATTTGCATGGATTTATCTTTAGATGTACGTTAAGTTTTCACAACTTATCACTGTTATGGTGTCAGATATGTTTGGTTAGTGAATTTTTGCAGACATAATCAGATATTCAAATCTCTCGATTGACATTATTTATCTTTTATTTTTATTGTTATCTACTGGGATTTAGTGTTTTAATTAGTTATATTAATAATTAAGCTCTTAGTCAATAATAACTTTATTATTTCTTGTCTTTTCATGTTAATGAAGAGCCACCATAGGTTGTTTTAGATCAACACATTTCTAACAACAGTAGGTCTTGCTTGTGACGGATCGAATCTTGCGACGGGTATTTTGTGAGAGTAAATGGGTAGAGGGGACAAGGTGGGCACCCCCCATGTGCTTCTCCCCTCACCCTTGATGGGTATTTTGTGAGAGAATATGGTATCCGTCTTAAGCTTGCGACGGATAGTGTCCGTCACAAATGAGAATTTGTGTTCTAACAACACTTAATAATCAATTACGTAGTAGTCCGTAGTATTTAATCTACAAATTCTTATTTTAAACGGGGCTACCCGTCTTATTGTTTCAGACGGGTGAAACCCCTTACAAAAGAGCAAGTGGGGGGATAATGAATGATAATCTCCCACTTGCCTTTTTGTGAGGGGGTTTGACCGGTCTGAAGCAATAAGACAAGTCGAGCGGTCCGTTTAAAGCAAGACCAGCTATTAATTTAATAATATCAAGAATCCAACATAATAAATAATTGTTCAATTATCAACCAATTATGAGGCCATGTTTGTGAAGACTTAAGTTTTATCAGTAGGTCTTGCTTAAGACGAGTCGGATCTTGTGACGGGTATTTTGTGAGAGGAAATGGGTAGATGGGACAAGGTGAGCACCCCCCATGTGCTTCTCCACTCACCCTTGATGGGTATTTTGTGAGAGAATATGATATCCGTCTTAAGCTTAAGACGGATACACCCGTCTTAAATAAGAATTTGTGAAGTTTTATAGGTTGTTTGATACGTAGAGCCAGAAATCAAATAATGTTTTTCAACTTTTGTTTATCCCATGACCCATGCATGTATTTGATGTCCCTTTCCTTCACTTTCATATTGGTGGCGTGATTTTGAAATAAAAAAATACCGAAACGGTTTTTTATATGCATTGCTTATTAAGTTAATTTAGAAACTCGTCCTAAAATCGATCTTAAGAGAACGTGTCCTAATCTTAAGACGTTTTTTCGAAGACCAGTTGATATATTGTTTTCTACTTATTGCATTATTGATCTAATCGAAGTTTAAAAGATTAGAACGTTTTTCGAATGAATCAATGTATTTGTCCCTCTTCTTAATAACATTACCGTAATTAACATTAGCACAATATCTCAATGGCTCCTTCAAATTGCAAGGTAAGAGGGAGTCAGATGTACGCAGCCTTACTCATGTGTTAGCAACATAAAGAAAACTCATTACTTAAAAAGTTAATGTTGAAAACTCGTCCTGAAGTCTTAAGAAAACACGTCCTAATCGTAGATGTTGTTTCGGAGACCGGTTGATAAATGTCTGAGCCTCAATTAGGTACATGATTGGCTACATATATAATACAATAATAAGTCCATTTTATTATAAGTTATGGGACAGGTAAGGGGACCTCTTTAATTAATATATTTACTAGAAAATGGCACTCTAATTGGCTTAGGAACACAAAGTTTTTTATATAAAATCTAACAGAGCTTTCAATCTTTCATATTCATTACTATAATTTTTGAAAAAATAAATGTCTTAGATCAACCTACTTGTTATTTTATGAGTTTGTAACACCATATATTGCTTCAACGACGTTGTCACCGTTGGGCCAACACGGGCCGGTATATTATTAATTCCTGGCTACGTCCCTGTATTCAAACTTTATGTGATTAATAGGTCAGAATAGTCTCCTCTTATTAGATTTATTCTACATTCTTTAATTTAATTTGAATATTTGATCATCATATAAACTTTGTTGCAGGTCTTGTGCATATAAGAGTTGAGTGAAGCAACTGTAAATTATTACACCATAGTATTATTACTATTATACTTTAGCCTAAAGTTCAAAGTTCTAACAAGGTAACAAAGTTTTAAGAAAATTACCCATTTTCGATTTTGTCATTTGTTTTTATTTTTGTTTATATATGCTTCTTATATTGTGAAATAGCGATACATCAATGTAATTTTCGTCTAAATTTTCATTATGGGTGATCGGAAAGTAACGTTGTTTATCTTTTCAACATATAAGGGTAAGGATGAGTACATCTGAGTATCTGATTGTCTTACGTTCTTACCTTGCCACGTTAATACATAACTGTTTAAAATGGTATATTTGATGTTGAAATCAGGTAATGAAGAGAAACCAGTTGAACAAGATGTGCATGGCACTGGGTTTGAAGAACTCATCCAATCCTCATCCAGTTGGTTTTCCGACAAGTGTAAGGAGCGAAAGGAGTAGTATGGTGATACCGGAACCATTTGTACACAACGACCTCAAAGAACCAAATGCCGATGATGCAAAATATGAAGCATGGGTGGTAAGTGGGACATTGAGTGTCGGTACTCATGATCTAAGTACAAAACCCGTGAGCATCAAATTGGCCCTAGTTTTTTTTTATAAGAGGGAGCCACAAGGGTTGAGTTGTTGCATACGAGATTTGAACCTAGGTCATGAGTACCATTTCTCACGACTTTACCAGCTATGCTAACTGACATCTGTTTGTTTTCTTTACATCATTTGTTTAATCTAATTGGCTGCGTTGTTTTTGTAGGTAGAACATCCCTCGGCATTGATGTCATTTGATAAGATGGTGAGCTTCGCAAAGGGGAAGAAGATGGTTGTATTTCTAGATTATGATGGGACACTCTCCCCAATCGTCGATGACCCTGAATTAGCCTTCATGTCCGATACTGTAATATTCTCAACAAACTTGCTCTACAATCTGTGTTTAACTGTTTTTTATTTTTTTGACAGCAATGTTTAACTGTTTAATGACATACTATTTTACTCAACTGTGGGTTATTCTTGACTATTTTGCCACAGATGAGATCAGCAGTACGCGAAGTTGCTATTAATTTTCCGACAGCAATTATAAGTGGAAGAAGCAGAAACAAGGTCATTTTCAAAACTTAAGCCCTGTTTTAAATGTTGTTTGTTACTGCAAAAAAAAAACATCTATAGTTGATTTAACAATTTGCGGAGTAACTAACTAGTCCTCGTCTGTTTTAACAGGTTTACGACTTTGTACAGCTGAATGATGTATATTATGCAGGCAGTCATGGCATGGATATCATGGCAAGGCGACAAAAATCTGTCGACAAAAAGGTCAGGTTTCTCTTTGTGTACTGATTAAGAGTATTTGAAGGCATCAGTGTCTGAAGTTTCGAGTTTTTTTATGATAAAATAGGGCAATGATGGCAGTATCTTTCAACCAGCTCGAGAATTTTTGCCAGAGATTCAGAAGGTTAGCTTCTTTTAAGATGAAAAGTTTTTTCTTGTGACGAAAATTGATTACTGTGTACAAAATACACCATTTATGGTACACGTTTTTTTACCGTAGTATCATCAGTGATTTTGCTGCAAACAGATAAACAAAGAGCTTGAAGAAGCTGTGGAAAAGATAGAAGGAGTGACTGTGGAAGACAACAGATTCTGCGTGTCGGTTCACTTTCGAAGAGCTAAAGAGAAGGTATGGATCTTAGAACTATGTTAATTGAAAGCATCAACCGTCTGCTATAATAACGCAAACAGTTTAGTGAGACATTTTGACTCTCTTTGAAGTAAAAATAGGCCGGGATTACCGTTTGAATGGTTTGATAAGACGCGTATATGTGAAATCACAGGATTATCCTTTGGTAGAAGAAAGAGTGAAGTTGGTGCTAGCTAAACACCCCAGCTTTCATTTATCCAAGGGTAGAAAGGTAAGACCATGAACAGAGCTCAGAGAACAACTCCTCGAAGGCACAGCTATTACACGGAAATTATAGAATTAACTTCAATTTCGTTCACAGGTTTTGGAGATACGGCCGTCTATAAAATGGAACAAAGGTAATGCTGTTGAATACTTGCTTGAGACTTTAGGCCTTGCGAAATCAAGAGATGTCCTCCCAATCTACATTGGAGATGATACAACGGATGAAGATGCCTTCAAGGTACTCATAAACTCGACTTATTTTACCCCCATACTGCCTGCTACAATTTAATGTGATGTCTCCTACAATTTCAATGTCCATGAGCAAAGCGTGGTGGAAGCGTCTAATGTACAATATAGGATTGCGACTTTAACGTTCTGCGACACAGAGTTTCATGTCATAATACTCTCCTCTTTGCTAACTAACTGTAACTGTGATGTCTTTGCAGGTTATACACAGAAGAGGGCAAGGATTTGCAATTCTAGTATCAAAGAAACCCAAGGACACAATGGCTTCATACTCGCTTCGCGACCCCTCTGAAGTTCTAACATTCCTATTACGACTAGCTAGATGGAGACGAAACTCCTCCTCGGCACGTATATGACTTAAGCCAAACCGCTTTGCTTGGGCAGTGAGTTTTTGATGACTGCCAAGTGAGTTTTGGTCGTTTATATAGTATGTTGTGCATATATTAATATAAACCAGTAATAGAAGTTTAGAACATACAAACTTATGAACTTATGGTTATAATAGATGTATTGCTAGCACTAGCAAGTGCCCTCTTTTTTGTGGGACTGCTAGTGTCATGGCCCAAAGTAGTCGATTTATAAGCGTTGTTCAGCAATTAATACAAAGGGATCATTTAAATTCAAAAATTCGCCGCGTGTTATTATGCACTATTTGGGATATTTTTCGTGCTGATTTTGGATTATTTTTTAAACGTCTTTCAATTAAGCTAGTGGACATATGCACGATTAAAGGTTAACTTTTCCACGAAATTATGTGCAAATGAAGAAATTTGAAGGATACAAGTTTATACTAGTCACAAGTACAGATTTGCTATATTACAAGCTCTTGACTCTTGAGGGTCGAGACTACGAATTACAACAGTATGTTGTACATATTCCGTGACATATAGCATATTGCATTGTACTTCAATGTTACTACAAAAGGAGTTAACCCACTCGTAACTCTTTCGACCAGAACAGAATTCACCAAAAATAATCTGGACCAGCGTAGGATGAAAGCTCCCTTAATTGGCCAACAACCTAGTTTTTGTGATACGCAGCAGAAAACAATGCCTGAGTACAAAAGTCACCACTATAATTCTCGGGATTCTTTGAGATTCTGATTCTGATTCTGATTAGTGGGTGCTTCAGACTTGGGGAGGTGCAAACCTCAGATAATAGCATGATAACATTCCGCCATGAATCTAGAAGTATGTCCTCAAGGAGCGCAACGCCGATTACTGTTTCTGCTCCACGTATTCCCGAAGGCTGGAGCAGATGAGAATCCAATGCAGCAAAATTCATGTGTAGGCACATAATCTTTAGGGATAATGATCAAGATCCACCACCACTATAAAATCATAGAAAGACACGTCACTAAATGACCAAAAACTTTCCCGCTTTTGTGATGTGCAATCACGAATAATTCATCATTGATTAACTTTTTACAATGGCTGTCTATACCAACTGCCAAAAGATTTTTGGCAAAGTCAATGACACTAGAAGATAAACCGGTTCCATTTCCACTATCATTCCTCCCCGCCATATGATGGAATTTGGCAAAATGTGTTAAGATCCGAAGAACCGTTAATATGATGGAATTTGGCAAAATGGGTAACTAATTAGCTGCACTTCTGGTTTCCCGAAGTAGCAGCTATCGACCCATTGGTCAATAATATTTTGCTGCGCAATTCCCCTTTTGGGACAAATACAATGAAATGACCATCAGTTCCATTATAAAAAGATCATGGACCCAAATCTGAATTGAAAGTCACTTGAACGATTTACCTCAGAAACCTGGGGGAAGATGCGTAGTCTGGTGAAGTTCGTCCTACATCTCCCTCAAAATTATGCAGTTCATGGGAACCTCTTTCAGGATACCCATTGAACTCTTGTACTTGTCGTCCCACAAGACGCTCTGGTCCGACAGTCCCAAATTGAAGGTTGTCAGTCCATGAACCATAATCAGTAGGGTGAGGATAGGGATATAGCATAAAAAGACGATGAAGACCATTGCCAGCCGAAGAAACTTCATCATTGTGTTCAGAATGCACCTGGTACACTGAATAATCAACGACGTCAGGAACATGCTGTGAAGAATTTGAAGGGGATGGGCAGTTTGACAAACAATTTAATGGATTAGAGTTCTCCTGGAAGGTATCCCATGTTCTATCAGTTTGGGAAATACTAGTTGCTGACCGGTCTATCTTTGTGTTTTTCTTCTCATAGTAGTTTTGAGATTGACCACGACCACCAAATCGGGGCTTGTAGACATTTCGATTTGCTTCTCTGTCCCCATGATTCTCATTCCTTTCATGACCATAACCTCCTCGATACTGTCTGGGGGTAGGACTTTGGCGCTCCTTGATTATGTTCTGAAGCAAGTTAGAGAAAGAGAAATCAAATACTAGGAAGATATTTGCCATTTCTAATATTTTAGTGGAAATCAGTATTTACTGCAACTTTATCGTTTTCCTCTTCTACTTTTTCCTAACTACAATGAATAAACAAGTAAATATATTATAAAATAAGCCACGCAAGGCCGAATATTTTTACTTGAGTTATAGTACATTTAAATGATGATCACATTATGAGGTGTGCGATGATCACCTAGGGACGATCTTAAATGATGATTCAAGTCAGCAGACCCCAAAACATTTTGGGATTAAGGCTCTAATGTTGTTGTATAGTACATTTGTACTCAACAAAGAAAGCACTGAGATAAGCATGTGATTTAGGGAGCAACAAAAAGATAGAGCTCATATTCCACCAATTACCAGGGAAGAATTCTTACTGGATTCGGAAAGTAAGTTCCAGTTCCATTGCGTTGTTTAGAAACTTCTCCACCATAATGTCTAGATACACCAGCAGGATAAACAGAAACGGGTACTACATGAGCAAAGGTGTTAGACCCTCCAGGAGATACGTTCGAGGTTCCTTGCGTAGGTAGAGGCGGTGGATATGCATAAGGATGTCTAAATTGTGAGCCTTGACAGAGGCGGCCATACTGAAGGTTCTTCCAGTGGCTAGCAAAATCACTATTAAATATGTCAGAACCACATTCGTCAGAACGTGCTCCAGAAGCAATTGAATTCCTTGATTCATAACTATCAGTATGGCTCAACTGCTCCTGCTCTCGATTAGTGGGGAACGTGAGCTTTCCTTGTTCCTCACTATCATGTCCAGTTGGTCCACCAGAACTTCCGGTGTCAGCAGGTAAATTGTATGAGGGGACCATAGTTACAAAAGGCACAGGAGGACCAGCATGATAAAATGCAACTGGTAAGACTGCATGGTTATGGACAGCTCCGTGATGTGAACCAGGATGCACAAGCACAGAGCCGAAAGGTGAAATGGAATTAGGACAACTTATTTGAGGGTGTCCGAATCCTGGTATCTGATTAACCTCCACATGTGATGTTGTCACAGATTCAGCAGCTGACAAATGGACCCAATCTTTGCGGTCATCATTGACATTCTCAAAAGAGTGATGAGTTGGCTCACCATCCTCCTGCCACCTATCATTGACTGTGACACTGGAGTTCCTTGCAGAGCTTACCTTTTTCCCAAGTGGGTATTTTGAGATATTTGTCATCTTGGTGGGTTTGCCATCCCAAGAACTTTCTGATGAGGCCTTTGTTCTAGAGGAAGCAGAGGGAGAAGCAGGCGATGACCTTTGATCAATCTCTCTGTTAGAATGACCATCAATCCAGGTACCAGAATTTTCATCTACATGATCATCAAGTCCCGGTGACACCGCTCTTGTTTCCAATCTTTCAATCATGTTTTCCTGTTCAGGTATGACTCTAAAAGGGCGAATTTGCTGAGGGAACTGCACTGGGAAACGGCTGTTAGGATAATTCATCATCGAGCCCCAATCTGACTCAACAGCCAACAAGTTTGTCGGATTCATTCCAGCATAGTTTTGCTGATTAAATCCCATAACAGGGGGTGGAAATGGAACAAACGATTGAGAAGCTAGATTTACTGGCATCTGAGCATGCCCTCCATAATTCTGAATCCCAAAGGACGACAACTTTTTCACAAAATCTTGATCCTCGACAAATCTTTGTCTCGAATTATCTGAACCAGAAGCAACGCTATTTCGAGAAGAGCTCTCCCTTATACATGGTTCTTCATCATTAAAGCAATTTGCAACATGATTATCAGTAGTTGCGTTATCTATCTTTCTCCTGGAATACCCAGTCCTCGAACCGGTATCATCGTTCAGCTTTTCTGTTGCTCCATTATGCCTATAAGTAGATGAAACTTCACTTGACATGTTCGTCAATTCAGGGCTAGACGATGTCCTGGCAAATTGATGTGTCGTATGCCCACTTGTTTGCAAGATGTTCATCCTGCAGGTTCGCTTTATATCATCATGTTGCTTCTTCCAGAGCTTATTCCTCTCAGTGGAATAATGATTCACACCAGAAGTCATGTGATTTCTTGTTTCTTCGTGATCCTTCTGTTTAGGAAAACTCGAATCCTTATGGGAATCTATAGTCCTAGCGGTAGGAAGCAATGAAGAAGTGTCGGGATGCATTATATTAGACAGAGAGTGATGGGGTTCATCAACCTCCTGTTCACGACTAATGAAGTCAGAAATAGGTGCATCAGGACGGCAGCCCTTCCCATGTCTATCCCATGTGTTCACAAAGAATTGGTTGAGTTCAGGCACTATGTCGTCCACAGGACACTTGAGTATTTTGGCCAGCTGCTGAGCCCCAAGACTAAAGGCACTGCGGATTCTAAAGAAGTTACCTAACACAGAACAAGAATAAATAGTGAGTGCTAAAGCTTGGCCTTTAGATAATCTTGACTAGGCGACAAAGAAGACACATATAGTACTCGTATAAAACTGAAGAGAAAAAAATGGCCACCTGTTATTGATAAGAGTATAAAACCTAACAGCCTGACTTGAACTGATACAAAACCATAACGTTTTGACAGCGCAAATGATTAATTGCACGGATATATAGATCGTGGAAAGATCAGCAGTGCAGGGTAACGGAGAAGTTGGCAAGATCAGCAGTGCAGGGTAACGGAGAAGTTAAGATACTTCAGAAACAATCCCCAGAAAAAGAACAACCACTGAGCACAATCATTTAGATATCCCTAGGAGGCACTCCAATCAGGATGAAGATATTTGGTACAATACCCAAGCCGTACAGCTTATTTACAAAAATGTACCTAGTCACACCTTGACTGGAAGTATAGTGAAGGAATTTTTGCATGCTGAGTTGTAGATTGTCTCACCCTCATATATTTTTCACTACTAATTTAAAGTTAGCTCTCTTTCAGTACACTTATTGATTCAAAGACTCAAAGTTAGACTAGGTAGACAAAAGTTGTATTCTGTTGAATAAAATATATGTAGTATAAATTTAGAAGAGATTCAAACGCAGTAACAACACCCTAAATATAGGTACCTCAAGAATACAATCATATAGAAGAATTGACCATTTCCCTACCTTACAACACACAACTATGGATCAACTGTTCACTGATAGTCATATACATGCCATGTCCAATACAACACTTGAGGATATGAGTATGGATTCCAAACCCGACAATAAACGAAAATGGATAGATGAAAATATGGTGTATTGAGCATCTAAAATGCTTTTTGACTATTTTAAGCAAAATATTTCTACCATCTCTTTATTTTACCTTAAAAAATACTAAATATGTCAAAATTTGACTAAATTTGTTTTGAGGGGTTCCGACGTTCCGTGTCTATTTGAGTCAAAACGAGTCCTACACTTACATATGTACCCGTCTGAAATCCAAAACGAGAAACATAAGCATATCAATATGTTCTTAAAAGACTTGACTCGACAAATCCTAAAGTCCCCTTCCAATTAACTTTGTACATCCCAACCTAAGAAGATTACAGGTTCATTAACAATCCCCAACAGATACAATCTTCAAAGATTTCATTGACTATGCTCTGGTTCAAGATTATGATGGAAACTGTATTGTGAAGTAGTAGTCATTCAATGCAGTTCTCAACACAACTTTCATAGTGGGTCATTCAGAAATAAACTCTGTGTTGCTAACGTAAGAACCCCCCCCCCCCCCAAACAATAACCGCGCAGCAGGAGCCCTTGAGGCACCCTCCCGGGTGATGTTGTTGCTTGTATGCTTTAGTGGGTGACAAGCTTGGCGAGACTGCTTTCAAAATTACATTAGTCGCAACATTTTTCATTCCATGTGCCTGAAGAGTTTGTAGGAGAAGCATAGATGTGGACCATGTGGTAACCCAGTCAGAATCTTAAAACAATCAGTCCCCCAACGGTTGACCAGCTGAAATCGAGGTGCTTATTGCACTTATTCATGATAGAACACAATCCTCAAGGTTTCTACTCCAAACAGATGGCCATGCTATGTAAGCAAATCTCACACATAAGCTTCCAAGTTGTAACTTGTAAGTATATATAAAAAATTGTTATCACAAGTCTTGCCATTAATCAAGTGAGAAATCCTGAAAATAAAAAAACATATCCACTACACCTCAAGCTTTTTACTTTCTTCTTGACACAAAATGGCAGTAATTTCGTAACACCAACTCAGTCGCATAAAAAACACGACCACATAAGCAAACATGTAAAGACTAGCCAACTATTTTTGAGAAGCATGTAGTCAAGACCGTACCTTTATTCACACTGCGACCAAGGTTGTTGTTTAGACGCAAAGGATCAATAATGTTCAAATGTTTGGAACTGAAACGGCTCTCCCGATTTTCTAGACCAGCAGGGAAAACAGAATATGCTGTGCCACAAGCATCAAGAAACATTTGACTAAGAAGTAAGTTTCCACCATCTTTCCTAGGAGGAGCAGCTGCAAGGTTTTAAACCAAACTGCATCAGTCACTAGAACTCTTTGCTTTCTAGATAAGATATACTTTTTTTACAAATTTACCTGCCATATTGGGCAGCGAACCAATTGGTACTGGACCCCACAGACTAACGCAAAAGTTTGCCCAGTCAAATTTACTGAAGAATTCCAGGAAGCGATAAAGCACCTACGAATAATGGCCTTCCAAATTTAAAAAAAAATGGAATATCCAAACAAAATACATAATTGGAAATCCATTTATATCTCATGAAGGAGAAAACCACATAAAGTTACTTAGATACCTCAAGTGGTCCAGCAAACGAGTTATTGAAAACATTAAAAATGTACAAGACCAATGTCTCAAGGGCATATGTTGATATAAGTCCATGATGGGCACCCAGTATACGGCTCTCATAATAACACCACGCTTTGATTAATATTATGCTTCGCTTAAAAAGATGATTTTGACTGATCAAGTTATCAACCTGAAAATGAAACATTGGGCGTGACGAAAACTCTTTTAAATCAAAACCAAGCAACACTCAATATAACAATTCCAATGCAATAACACCATACCTCCTCAAGAAAACAAAGGGTACATAAACCACCAAGCTGATTGAAAGATATATCAACCACGATGTTATCCACAAGGCACTTGATAATCCTAACCTGCAAATGTATAGCAAGTACTGTCAAACAAGATTCGGATATTATTCACTAAAAAAGTATAGGCTTCTAACCCCAGCCCTAAATCAGGTCGTCAGCCATGCAAAATTCTAGATCAAACAATCAAGTAGTTTAGGTTTTAATTGTTTATCAACTTTGTTCACGCACTTATTAGTGTCATCATCTCATGTGGGATCTAAGATAGCGCAGATCTGATAGACGAGGTAGTCATATTGAAACTGATTGAGCACTACAGCAATTAAAGTAAAAAGGAAATTCAATGATAGACTAAGGGTGTGTGTGAATAGCAAAAGTGAAGGGAAAGGAAGGGGAGAGGGAAAGGGAAGGCAAAGGGAAGGAAGAGGAGGAGAGGGGGAATGGAGACGTGAAGTTTTCCCTCCAAATCTTTCCTAGGGTGGAAGGATTTTGATTAGTCTTGGAGGAGGGAAAATGGATCCCTCCAAATCGCTCCTCCTCCTCTTCCTTTCCCTCCGAATCCCTCATCCAAACAAGGCTTAAAGGTACCCAAGCAAGTAGCAATGACAAAATTTCATTGTCAAAATTCATTGCGCATACAGTAAATTAGTTATCCTCAGCGCTTGTTTGCACAACAAAGTTTAGGAAATCCGCCATAAACACATATAATGAGAGAAATATATAGGTCACCTCAGCTTGAATGAGCTGAACTTCTTTGACCTGAAACTCAGCATGCTCATTCTTCTCCTCCTTTAGCAGCATATCTTGGACCTCCTCGGCCCAATTGTCTTTTATATTTTGATCTTCACTAAATGCAGTCAAATCAATATCCCCATCAGGTAGATAAGTCTTTAGGGGTACAGAACCAAAAGTAAACACCTGCAAGAAGGTCACCGTACCCAAAACAAAGAAATGAGAAATAGAGAAAGAACAGTGTCAAAAGGTAAATAAGAAATTTAAAAGGGTAAAAAAACATAACGGAATAAAACGTTTTCTTTCAAGATCCAGCAATTTCAACATTTAAACACAAAATCACGTTGCTTTTCATTGTTCCAACTATGAAATAAAATAAAATAAAATAAAATAAAGGCACATTCTTGATACACGTCTCACTTTAAATGATTGTTGCACATAAATGACAGAATCCATATGTGTGAATACGAGTATTCATCAAAATAACTGCTTGATAGGATATCTTGCGTAGGAACTCACAGACATGATATTAAATTAGGGCATTGGACGCGAGCGCCGTAAAAGTTCTATATTCTGTAACGTAACACGAAATGGCACAAGGCCACAAGCAATGGCACCGCTTGTCATTTCAAAAGCCACACCAGTTACAATGGTCTAAAATGCAATCTCGCATCAGTCAAATATCAATACAGTCAGTACTGGCCTCATTGGCCTTTATCAGTCAAATATCAGCAGGTGCCGGCCGTATTGAACAGAGATCGGACAAGTACCACCTGTATCTGTCAAATTTTAGCAAAGTGCCACCCGGCTGTAATATGTTGCGTATCGGTCAATCCCAGATATCATGTTCATTATACTACAAAATACAACTCATGTTTCTAATACCCTTCATTTGTCGTGAAACAACAACATTGTGTATAACATAAATTTCTTCACAAAAAGCTGATATTATAACTAACAACCATACATGGCACAATTTGGTCTTTAATCAAGTTTAGGGGATTCAAACCTGGCAAGGCACACGATTACTGACAAGACGTTGGACATAGGATGCTACAGCATTCCTATGCTTCTCAGATGGCCGATTTGGCTGGATACGAGAAATAAGTTCTGCAGTTCTCTCCTCAGCTTTTGTCCATCGTCCAGGGTCAAGAGGCCTATTAATGGACGCCGCTTCCTCCACTACAAGACCATTGGGACAGAAACCATTCTCTTGCGACCATTCACTACAACCACCCATAACAACCTTTGGATGTTGTTCCTCCTTCTCGAGTCTCTTTCTCCTATTATATTTCTATCACGACACAACAGCAAATCGGAAATTAATACATCATCAAACACTCTTCAAACATCAAATATGTCTAGCATTCATAGATTCATCTCAATGCACAAACCATGAACATTCAAAGATTAGCAAGAGATAACGTTGTTCAAGTATGGAGCTTTAATTTTTCTAACGCACAAGATAACGATACACAAACTACCGTACCTTGACGTACTAAAAATCATTGATTCCCCTACCCCTAACATCACTACCAAAACATTAAGAAACAAGGACCAATTACATTCTAAAATCAACAAGAAACCACATAATTTTCATCATCAAAATGGACGAACCAAGAACAATCATTAAAACGCACAAAATCGCTATTTGTAGCAACAATTAATACCTTGCCACATACTTTTCAAACATCAAATATGTCCTTGGTCCACCATTCTAAGATTTATTCACAACGCATAAACCAAGAACATTCAAAGATTAACAAGAGACAACATTGTTCAAGTACTAAAAATCATCGATTTCAAACATCGATTTCCGTATACCAAAACTCTAATAAACAACCTTCCAATTCAAGATACGCTAATTAGCAGCCAGAACCAATGACATTCAGAAATCAACATTTTCAACATCAAAAATGGAAGAACCCTAATTCATCACCATATCATCCTAAAATCAAACAAACGCACAAAATCACTATTTGCAGCAACAATTAACACAAAACAAAATCGAAATCTTCAACTAACGATACAAAAACAAAATCGACATATAATCCGAAGTCCTAAACTTCAACATTACTTAAACCTAATCAAAGAAACTAAATAATCAGTAAATTAATAAGCAGTAGGTGACGAAATAATCACTGAAAAACAAAATGCAATTAATACAATTAATATAAATTTACCATAGAAAATTAGTGAAGACCTGCTGGAAATGAAATTGGAATTGTTGATGAAGCGTGAAGAAACCCTAGGAATCTGCAACAATATAAAAATTGGGGGAAAACAAAAAGGACAAATTTCGATCGAAGTTAATAGGGAAGCAAAGTTAAGTTTTTGTTTTTGTGGCAACAAAGAGGAAAAGAGGGTGACTGGAGTTGCACGATATATACAACCAAACAAATGAGAAAAATGCCACCATATGTTTAAACTTTATTTTGGTTTTCTAACTACTTTAATTTAATTTAATTTTATATTTAATACTCCTATCTAAAATGATAAAAAAAAAAAATTAAAAAAATCGATGATGTTGTTTGCAGATGAACTAAAAATGATTAAGATTAATAGTATGAGTATGGAGTTTTAACAGAATCGTTGATATAATTATTGTTGTCTGATTAATACAGAGTACGTGTTTGTACATTATAAAACTTAAATGTTAGTAGAGTCGAAATTATTATAGATAGATTGATTAATTAGGAATTGTTATAATAAGTTGATTAATTAATTACTATTACGAGATTTATTGAGTTTTATGTGTACGTGTGATTTTGAAGAAGTCTGGTACTCTCTATATGATAAAATTTGAAAATAAATGGTATTCGTACAATATAAGAAGGGATATTCTATGGTGTATCCCCGAGTTTTAGCGTATAAAAGATAGATTGATTAATTAGGAATTGTTATAATTAGTTGATTAATTAATTACTATTAGGAGTTATTTATTGAGTTTTAGCGTATACTTGTGATTCTGAAGAAGTCTGGTAGTACGAATATATGATAAAATTTGAAAATAGATGGTACTCGTACAATAAAAGAAAATCATAAACTATCTAGCTAAAAAAAATGCGGGAGTGCTTTTGTAAAGTAAATGCTTCAAGTTAATTTCTTTGATTGATCAACGATAAATCTTAGTTTTGCCAAGAATAATTTTTGTTGTCATTTTACCTCCTACTCTGTATTTAATAGGACAAAGATATGATTTTGTTTAAGATTTTCTCTTAGTTTTTGTTTTCGTTTGGAATTACGGTTACAAATGGGTCACTACTCACTAATTTATTTTGTCCCACAATTTTTATGTTACTCTTAAAAGCAATCTCCTTTGAAATGCTGCGACAGCGGTTCGCCACTATGTGGAAAAGCATGGCAAAAACTAGTTATGAAGTATGGTAGAGCATCACGCAATGTGTGCGCTATATGTTGCAATCAACGTAAGTTATTAAGACTTGAAGTTACTACTATTAAATGACAAGGTTATTTTTTTCATATGACAAATTCACAAGTCATTGCTTTAAACTGTATCTTGAATACTTGACGCTATTAAATGATGGAGACAGTCGCATTTTTGTTATGCTGATGAATTGATCATGTATTGATAATCTATTTGGGAAAAAAAACAAAAAAAACATTAATTAATTAAATTCGACGATTTCTAATTTTCTTCATATATTCTCCTTTCGAGTTGGATACACTATTGATTTAACATCGAAGATAGGAAACAATTTGATACAACACAGTGGATATACATCAACATTGCTAAAACCAACAAGACCACAACCATCGCAAGCTAAAGCGCACGATCAACACTTTACCCGAGGAAACAAAACTGGAAAAATGAACACCATTGAAAGTAAATGGAACTTGTAAAACTTTCGGGACAAAACCCGGAAGAAAACATGAAATAAGATACAACTCTGTTATTAAACTTCCTGAATTTAATCAATCTGGCAAGAGCAACCACTCATGTCTAATTATAGACTGATAATTTACAATTTGTGTATCGAATCGAATTAAAGAAGACATAAGGTCTCTACTGCCCTTTTGGCCCTACACTCTCCCAAATTAATAGCAAGATTGGCTTCAATCCACCAAATAGACGTTATAGAACATCTCCGGTAATAAAAGCCAGCCCGACTGGTGTTAAGCTCAAGTGTAATCCACATGACTTTAGTAATTTACATGCTACTGGGAGATCTATTGGTGATGTAGAGCCGGTCTTTTCTCGACAAGTTCGTAATGGATGACAAAGTTTTCCTGCAAATAAAGTATGCATCTAGGTTTAAGCTCGAGTTTATCAAATCAAGGGAAAGGATCAACAATCAAAAACACAGATACCTTCAGGGATGTGTCCCAAGAATTAGGGTCGAAAGCAAGATAAGATCCCCTTTCATGTGTATTGGTCTTAAGAGGAAGTTCCATGTTCGGAACTCTCATAAGCCACAACCGTAGATCTTTGTGGAAAAACCAACTTCTGTTATAGCTGCACGAATATGACAACAATCGGTTGGCAAAGTTAATAGCTGCTTAAAAAAATTTTAGGCCCTTGATTTTAAGATATTTTCACATTAGGATTCACAAATTCTACTTTTGTGACGAAGGGATTTATCTTACTTGCTACGAAGTACTTGGGTTACCTAAGGTGTGAACCACCCAACATTTCATTAAAAACACAAATATTTTCACACTTTGTATACAAACTATTTCAGGTAAATTCATGTGCAAAGTTAGCTTAATACTTTATCCAATAATGTTTTCCTCGACTTGTTACTTTATCCTTTATCCGATAGTGAAGATATATTTTAATGATGTTAGATCTTGGGTCCTCTGTGATAAACTACTGAAATTATCAAGTAAGAAATTTCTCAAGCACACATCACCAAAGGAGAATTCTGTCAAAACTCCAACCACCAGAGTGAACTTTCCAAAGAGTTTGCGGACAAACTAAATCGAGTAACTAAATAAATAAAAGAACTCGGGGTGGGTGGGGGTGGGGCCAAAGCAATAGAAGAGAGTATAAAGTGTAGGTCATACAGCTCATTTGCTGCATATAGCTGAGCTTCGTCTTTTGGCATACTGCAAAGAATAAAAGCTCAGTCAAAACATCGCTCAAGATTTGAACTAGATCATACAACAAACAGTAAAGGACCTTGATGAGAAGAGCTACCTGTAAAAGATGAAGAACAGTGTCTGTAGCGGAAACTTCGCAAAATAACCTTGCTGCAAATGCATGGCAAACCAGTCAAGGAAACAATATATACAGCCCCAACGAAAATCAAAAGTACCGAATCAAGTCAAGAAGCTCACATTTAAAACAGGAGGTTGTTTTCCAAAATAACATTCTGGTATGTTGAAATCGGGTTCGCCCTTAGCCGGCTCATCAGACCAAGGAGAGGAAAAGGTCTTATAAAGATTTTCTGATGAATTTAAATTAAGCCCTAAAGTCGTCAAATCGATACCCAGGGCAAGTGATGTTAGATCAGGATCACTCATCCTTATTACGCTCAATAAACCAAGTAGTCCAAAGGGGTCAGGAGCCACTTGAGATGATTGCATAGATTTTAAACCCTGATCTCTAAACGTTTGATTTCCTGACGGCATTTGCTGAAGGCGAAACTGCGGTTGATTCTGCTGTTGATATTGCTGCATTAACTGCTGCTCATATGTACCCATATTAGAAACTGTGCCTGGCGAATTTAGGGTCCTTAGGCTCATACCAGGGGGCATGCTACTCTGTTTAGTAACAATATCACCAAATACAGGGCATAAGAATATCAAATAGCAAGATATCTTTTTTTCCTGTTTTCCTCGCTTCAAAATTAATACTCCCTTGGCATTTTTATGAATGACCGTTTGAACTTCAAAAAAATGTCAAGTTTTGAAGAATCGTGAAATTTATATCATTACATTTGTACAATATTACAACAATTAAATTACTGACAGATAGCGTATGCTGATTGAAATGTTGATTACTAAAAGTGAAAAAGATAAATTACTGACAGATAGCGTATGCTGTTGCTGCTGTGGGCGGTGAGATGAGTACATCGCACCCAAGTTGAATCCAGATCTTCCCATCTACAACAAATACTTTTTACGTAAACACAGGGGCAAGCTTCAAAGTGAAAAGGCAAAAATAACACCTTTAGAGCACAACTTAATCTCAACCACTAATGACTCACTGAAAAATGTTGAGATTGAATAGGTACGCCATTATCATGAAGCTGTTCCTTCTGCTGAAAATCGATTCCATAATCAGCACTTCCAGCTGTTAAAAATTGAATTGCATAAAATTGTGAAGAATATGATGTGTACAGAAAAGGAAAGGCAAAAAATTAGAGAAACTAGTTACGATGTGGTAAGCAAAACTTCTGAAGTACAATAAAACAAAACCGATAAACCACTGTTAGAAATGCAGAATACAGAAACCCTGAGGTTCCTAATCATCAAGACTGATTTTGCAACAATGTAAATATGGTATTTGTAAACAATGAATACATCTTTCCCTGCATATCTATACTTAAAAAGGGTATATTTCCCAGAAAATGAGAGGAGACAAATCATAAACTTTGCTATAAATCACATCACCATCTAAAGTCCCAAGACTTGAAAAAGTAACGGGAGAAACTTAAAATTGGAGTCCCCAGTATTCACCCAGTGTGTCAGTCAAACGATAATACCAAGTTGTCCAAGCAAAAATCACAGAGGACAATGGATAAGTTGAGAAAGAGAGCAGATAAAAATGAGCAGATGGAGTTCTACAAGATTGTCTGCAAACATCTTAGTATAGACAATTGTGAGGTTGTTAGGCATTACGTAAAGCAGCTCTTTGTTTACTATAATCAGAGCAGCAAATAGTATTTGCACATGCATTCGATAAGCTTGAGCAAATTGGGATTGAGTATTAAGGCAATACAGGAGTGGTGGTTGATAAATCAAACTACGAACCCAAAAGGACACAATGAACAAAGTTGAAGGAACTCTTGATAGGTCATGGCAAATGTCACACAAATATCGAATAGAATCACAATAAGGAATCTAGTGGCTGATTTCATCACTAGAAACAATAAGATACTATTTGGACCAAAGACACCACAATCTCACTATACAGTTTTAAGGTTAGCCACCAACCTTTGAAACCTGGTAATGCAGGAAAATCTTCACTTTGGATACTGAATTCCTGGTTTTGTTGTACAATGGGACTAACACCAAGTCCCTGTTTCCTTAAAGAACCTACATACGACACCATAAACCTCAAGCTACAGGCATAAAGATTGGGAAAATAAAACTTTTACGACACAAAAAAACACATTTAACTATTACCTATTTGCCCATGCGGACCTCCAGCAGAATTTGGACGACTGCCTAGCTGAGGGAAATCATTCAAAGTAAAAGGAGAACTGTTGTTGGAGTTTTCATCATTCAACATTCCCATGGAGTTTAAATTATTTACTGCTTGAACATGGTTCTGTGAGAGAGGCCCTCCAGTCGAAGGATATGGGTTCCCAAACATGGAAAGTACCTGGGGAGAAGCTGAAGAAAAAAATCACAATTAGGTAATGCAAGAATCAATGGATAATTCACATCAGGTCCACCTTAAATAGTTGAAGGCATTATACCAAGTAAACGATCTAAGGATTTATGCAGAAAGGCCTACAAAGGTCGGAGAGGAGGTAAAGTGAACTGTAATTAGAGCATTATTTTTATGGTTGATGGCATCACTGCAAAGAGATAGAACGAGAGCACAAAATATTGGCTATTCCAAAGCCATTATCTTTAAGAATGACAAATGTTCAACAAATTCCTTCTACTCCGAAATAGAAAGACAACCAATCATTCAACCCATATTGACGCCCATAGTTACAATTATATCGAAGATACTATTTACAAGCATCTTTGGTAAATGAAAGAAAGTGGGCCTACAAATACTTGCAAGGTTGTTTTATCAACTGAGAAACGGAACAGAGGCCCCTAAATTGCACTCTTCTAGAAAAAGGAGCACTCAAAGGGACATTAAGAGGTCGCAGGTAGGTAATAATGCCACAATCAAAAGAGCATTACTCAATCTTAAGGGCGAAAGGATCTTAAGAGCGAAAGGATTAGCATAGTCACATTTAATGTGATGATTGTGAGCTATATAAAATGGACAGTGCAGCAAGGATTTTAAAAGCAAGTTCGCAATAAAGGTAACAGATCCTCACTGCGTAACATTTTTACAGGACAAATTGCCTCTGTATTGGTTGCAGCACAATTAAGTTGGCAATACTATACTCTCCCCCTTTGGCCTTACCAACATTAAATATCTTTTTCATCCACGTTTCCCTTTCCATTTTGTTCCATCTCTAACAAGCTGGCCATAAATCATAACTCAATTGTCTGAACAGATTTTCAAAGGGTAATCATTCACGGAAGATGGGGTTTGAGTATTTTTTTTCTCTTGTCTCATTATCTCTAGTTTTTGTTCGTTAAATTTTCAAACCTGTTCCTTTTCATTTGAATATATTCCTTGTCATCTATTCTTTTTTTCTTCTTATCTTTTCTCACTTATTTCCTATATTTAAATCTCTTCTAATCTCAATTCAAAAGTTTTTTCCCAATTTTATGTCGCTGCCCTTTCTGTCTCCACACTTATTTTCTAGCCATTCTTCATTTACAAACTCGTATTTCCCTACTCTCCACTTTTTCATTGTTAACATAGTTATTGTTCCATTTAACAATTCATTTTAATCAACGTCAAATCAGTTTAGGTCTATATCTTTTCTGTTGCTATTGTAGAATAACAAAATTTATTTCTATTGAGAACCGGCAATCTCAACTACGCCACATAGCTTTAGTTTTTTTCCAGTAAAAATCTCAAACTCACTATGCGATATTTCCTTTTACTTTTTTTCTTTTTTTTTGAAGCAGCCACGTACAATAATTATGTTCTTTATTTCAACTTCCAACTACCTAAAATCCTAAATGGTGGTAATGCACATCAATGTCAGTCGTGCTGCTTTGTAGTATGTGCAATTAATCAAAGTAATTTTTTTGTTGCGGGATCATGTAGTATGTGCAATTCCACCTTTAAGCACCGCCACCCCCACGAATGTCACCATAACAAATATTAATAGAAACGGCATACCTTGTTGGAGTACACTGCTATTTAATCTATTTGGTCCTTGCACTCCTAAGCTCCCAGATCCACTGTTTGTAGACATATTCAGACGGGAAGCAAGAGCAGCCACAGATAATCCTCCACCTGAACTTAAATTTCTCCCTATATTGCCACTGTTAACCATATTCCCCATCGAGCCAGAAACTCGAGGACCTGCATTGCCCAAAACAGGGGAGACACCTAGGCCTGGAACACCACTACGACTACCAATAGCAGAAGAAGTTGGAAGAATACCGGGAATAGAACCACCAGCACCATTTGTGTTATTACTATATCCAGGGCTTCCTACTACATTCATACCTCCTCTATTGTTAATCCCTGAATATCCACCATGCAAGCTCCCATGAGACATCTAAATATTAGAATGCAAACGTTAAAATCGCGGTTTAAATAAAGAGTAAGCCACAAAGAATCCCAGGCTAAAATGCATTGCATAATTTACAAAACTGTTACCTGAGACAGAGCGACAGGGATGTTATTTGACGTAAATCTCCCACCTGGTATGTTACCAGTATTTTGTTGCACCCCACCAGAGGCAACACTATTCATAGTTGAATTTCTGGATGCAAGTGTATTGGGAACGTTAAAACCACCATGCATACTGTACGACCTCTGATTGATTCCTATATTCAGAGAGTTTAAATTGAGATCTGCGTGAACTATTTAACAATGTAATTCAAGTGCATCTAACAGGACTGTCCTGTACCAGATTGTTGACAAAACTGCTGGCGCTGGTCAATTGCCTCTGCTGGAAATTTGATATAAAAGACTATTCAGTAAAAAAAATGCAGAAAAAGAAAAGATGATGTTCAGTATAAGCTTAAAAGACTAAAAATAGAGGAAAAGCAGAAAATATCATCTTCAATGTCAATCATTCAACAGTATCCATAGTTCATGGAGTTGAAAGATGAGTACATGAGTATCCCAATCGCTAACAACACCACAATGGCTCACCAAAGACTTTTCATCTTAGTGTTCTCGCTTGTCAGCTCAAAACAAAAGGAAAAAAAGGAGAAACTGGTGGTGGTAAAGGGAAGACAAAGGGGTTCTGAAGGTTATGACAAGGTGATAGGGAACCATTGCTCCAATATGTGGGCAATGCATTAGCACTACAGCAGAGGTTGCTACTTTTTTTTTCTTTTATGGTTACTCTTTCTTTTTGTTAATCCAATTGTTTTTGCTTCCTTTTTTCTTCATACTTTATTTTTAGGTCAAACAATCATGAGATTTAACTAAAGTTTATTTTTGCTTTCTTGACACACGGTGCAAACTATGTGCTACTAAATACGGGTAAGCCACCCCTTTCGAAGGTATTACTAACCAAATTACCCATTAAAAAACAACAAACATCACTTCAAAGGTTAATGTCGGAAAGCTTATTCCTTTGGCCGGGAGTTGGTTGTAGCCTTGTAGGTAGTGTTAAGACATAGAAAAATCATTAAAAGGGAGTGTTTCACGAAATGAACATAAAAGTAAGTAGTTTGCAAAATCAGGAGTTTAGAAGGTGGCAACTGGAATTGATCATTTAATCAACCAAAATAGGTATCATTTGGCGATAGCCAAGATGTATAACATTATCACATAAACTTAACAGCTTGAACAATGAGATTATATAGCTAATAGATCATGTAGCCCAAAAACATGGCACCCGATATCAAACACAAAAAACAAAATCAAAATCGCTTCCAAACCTTTTGAGCAAAAGCATGGATGCTTCGGAAGCAAGAGTATTTAGGGTCCATGTAAATTAGACTCACAAATTAAGGAACACATAATAAAACATCAAATCCACAGCTTTCCATCTATTTCAATGAAACTCGAAGATTAGATTCTTCATAGTCCATTTATCCACTTACCATTGCTAAGATCACCACTTGTATAGCAATCCTATGTCCATAACAACTACTACTGTACTGATAAAGTGCCGATGCCCACCCGTATACAAATTATAAATAAAAAGCGGCTTCTCTTGGGGATGCAAAAACTGTCAATGTTGCCAAACTTTCCCGGGACACGGAAATTCGTCAATGTGACCAATCTTTCGGGGACAGTAGCAGTTCTTATTTACTTACCCTACAATTTTTTCTGACCAAACGAATTTACGAAACCCGTAAACTACATCTTAATCACCTAAAACCTAATTCCACACCCAAATTCCTCTATAACAACACGATAATTACACAAACTTAACGAAATCAGTCAAATCACCACATGGGCAGATATAATTAACATCAATAATTACCCCAAAAACGCTTAAACACATCAAATCGATAGAATTTCTCAGACCCAAAACTAATTTACTACTAATCCAGAAAAAACAAGACGACCCAACAAGTAATTAGATCAAATCATTATAAAAAATCACGAAAATTGGTTAATACAGTGAGAATTATTAAGCGATTAAAGGGGATATAAGGAGATCAAAGGAGAGTGATTTTGAGTAAAAAGATGAAAAAGGGTACCTGAGACGAAGTGTGGTTCGTGCGAAGATGGTGAAGAAACAGTAGCAGGAAGTTATTCAAGTTTTTAATTTGGTTGGGTGTGTTTTAATTTGTTTCCAATACAAGTTGTCATTTGAGTCACTCATATCCGTCACAAGTTTATATAACGGGTCAAATATAACATATTTTATTTATTTAAGTGAGAGATATTTAACCCGTTCAAAACGTAACAAATAAGACTTATTGCTATTCAGAAGGTCTTGCTTCAGGTGGGAATCTGGGATGAGCCGTCTTATTTCTTTCAGACATGTCAAGCCCCCTCATAAAAGAGCAAGTGGAGAGATTATCATTATCGCCTCACTTGCTCTTTTGTGATGGGACTTGGCCCGTTTAAAACAAAAATTTGTGATTGCTTTTATTTACTCCTTCCCATTTGATCTAGTGTTCTATTTAATTTTCTTATGGGTCAAACTTTGACAACTTTGATTGGTTAATTGTTAAAAAATAAAGTATCAAGCTTTGTAAGATAAAAATAACTCATTTAATTTTGTTATGAAAATTCTTTCAAAAAATTATATTTTTTGTAAAAATATCTATATATAAAGAATGAAAAATACGGTTTAAGTGTCACCTCAAAAATATCCTATAATTAAATAAGTACGCTGGATTATATTGGACGAAATATAATATAATATGATACTCGAATTTATATAAATAGTAAGATTAATTATGTGATGGTAGCAAAATATATCAACAACAATATTCGTGTTAATATTTAAAAAAAAAAATAAGTATGGTAAACGAGAAATGAAAAAGGCTAAAAGCTAATGTCATATACGCAAGTTGTAGTATATTTGACCCGTTTTCATCTCGGACGTACATTGTCTTCTCAAGAGAGACTTAGACGTTGAGTGAAGTTAGATTGACGTGAATTGAATGGAACTAAACTAGATTTAATGAAGTTGGATTGAACTAAAGTGAATTGAATTGAACTAATTGGAGGTGAATTAATCCGAATGAAAATAAGCTGAATTGAATTGAAGTGAGTTTAATTGACCTGAACTTAATTAATTAACTAGAAAAACTAATGGTAAATAACAATTTGTGTATATCATGGATTGTTTTATAGGTTTTAATAATTTCAGTTACACAATAGCCTGGGTTAATAAAAAGCCAGGGTTTTACAGCCAAATTTTTTTTGCTCGCTACAATTTTTTTATCATTTCCCCTTCCACACTTCATAATTTAGTATGTATGCATGAACTTAGGATACCAGTCGTGGAACCATAGGCAGTATCAGTAATGGAGGTTCATGGAATACTTGAGGAGATAACAATACTTGAGGAGTCAAGAGGAAACGATGCAACAATTTGAGAGTTTGTTTCAACTCCTTCAAAATCTTTCTTCTATTAAAACAGAAACAATTAAAGCATGGAGAATGATCCACGTATACATGCATCTTTCATTAGCGAAAGGAAAAAAAAGGAAAAGTATGAATTAGAAAACATGACCCACGTTCTCCACTTCTAATATTTTTCTTTCATTTTATTACAATTTACGAGTACTCCTCAATTGAACCAACTCAACCATTATTTTTAACAAAAAATGATAAACTAACATATGCTTATATTCATCGAAATTTCTACTGGCCTGAAAAAATATTCATCGAAATTCCTGAATCCTCAAGATACCACCGCTTTTCACTTTGGGGAAATGAGTGTCCACTTGACTTTTTACGGTCTACGAGACGATACTCTGACTATGCTTTTCTTCATTTATATATTATTTTTTTGTCTAAATTATAATTTTTTTAAACCTCTTTTTATAACACACGTAAATATGTCTATTTTATAAACATTTTTAAAAAAAATTTGACTAAATATAACCACGGTCAATATTTAATAAGTTTGACTTTAAAAAGTGGATGAGTAATTTGGTGTGTATAAGAGGGAGGATATAATACAAAATTTTGAAAAAATTAGGGAAAAGATAAAAAAATGTCATGCACACAAACAAGTATGAGTATATGATCAATTAGTAGATTATATAACCAGTTATTGTACACAACTGGTATTATAGATTTGAAGCTTTATAATAAAGAAATTGAGCTTATATGTACATTTTACGAGTTTTATTGGAAAAAATCTGAGCGCCTTTATATAAATTTTAAACTCAAAATATTATAATGAAACTCTAAAACAATACATATAAGCTCAATTAGATTTTAATTTTGACACCTAATAAATTAAAATGTAAAGAAAAAAATTTAAAAGTTCGAAAAGATTGCATATAAGCTTAATTGGATTGGCACTTTCTGAAAGAAAACGTGAAAATATGGTAGTGTTTGTTTCCATATTTGCCATAAATATTACAGAGTAACATATATATATATATATATATATATATATATATATATATATTGTACTATGTATTTATTGATTTTTTTTCGTCTTCATATACAACATAAATGCAACTTTTTTTTGTATGTGAAATGAATAGTTACAACACCATATGAGATCTTATATTTAATTATTGATTCATGTATTCGATTAAATTATTTAATCTGAATTCATTAAGCTAAATGCTGACGGGATTTACATACAATTATGTACATGTTTGGAAAAGAATACTGTGTGATGTGGGTAGAGATGCGGAACGTTGTGAACTTGTGATAAATGACAATTGGTCGTATAAGTTTAATGGGTTGGTAAAAGATCGCAAATTTACATTATAACTGTCAAATCCGTCTTAATTTTAAGACAGATTAAGTATCATATAGAATAAAAATATAATCCATTGAGATTAATAAAAGCTTTGTCCCATTTATGCAAGTTGAGTATTATTTGACCCGTTTTTGTTTTTTGATTGATATCCGTTTTAAGAAAGACCTATTGGTAAAAATAAACATATATATAAAACAATTTGTTATAATTAAGTGTCCTATATTAAAAAAAAAACACACAAAATGGCAGCGTTATTGTTATGACAACATTTTTAAACTATATTACTATATATACTATGAATTTTTTTTAAAACATGTAGTTATTAAACTACAATTAAAATCTTGGTGATTAAACAAATATAATGTTTTCAAAGAAAAATAATGCTTCTATAACCTTTCTAATTATGGTCAAAGTTTTTAAAGATTGGCCTCCAAAAAGTTAAGTAGGCAAAATTGATTAGATTGAAAGTAGTATATGTTAAATAATATAAATAATATTTTTATTGAACAATTAAGCTCAATTAAGCTAAGTAATAGTTTATGAGTTAGTTTACTTAAACATTAAGCTCAAACTATTTCAAAATAACTCAAAAATATTACATATACACTCAGTTAAATTTTAGTTTTGATATAAAAAAAATTAAAATGTAACTTATAATCTTTAAAAAGTTCAGAGAAATATACATAAGCTCATTTATATTAGGTGTGATGTAGTATATCAGATGTATGTTTTTTTTTTCCCAATATACGAAACGTATTTTAAATACTAATAAGCCGCTTTCAGCCTGATATAATACCTTATTACCAGTAAAGTACCAATATACCAGGATTGACTAAAAGCTTACTCTTAAGATATATACAAATACAAATATGCAAATAGTGGCGAAGTCAGGATTTCAATTTAAGGGGGGCGAAAAATTTTAGGGGGTGCAAACGCCTTATAACATCAGTTATTAGTCAGGGTTATAAGCTAATGGTAGGGCAACTCTAATCCAAAATTTTACATGATTGTAAATTACAGTTGTGCAAACTATTAACAATGCAAATACGTATCCCACAAAAAACATAGCAATCATGTAATTTACAACCGTATTCCTCAATTATTATTTGAAAATCTCATGTCAAATTATACACGAAACAATCAAACCTTTTTAAAATGTCAAAATTTTTAAAACTAACCCGTGCATTGTTGCACGGGTGTAAAACTAGTTGTTATGCATTACGGAAATTATTTAATTTAAATATACTGACTTAAATTGACTACTTATCACTCCACTTTATCCCATCAGTAATATAAATATACTAATTTACATAGTCTAATTATTTTATTAGTCCCCTGCAAAAATGTTAAACCGATAAAAGATGTACACACAAGAGGTCACAAATGTGGTCAATATGTTTCAAGCAAGGTCACAAATTGACCTTATACGAGAAAGGTCACACATTAAGAAAATAAGGTCACAAAATTATGGAGCTTAATGATGAAATTACCATGACTAAGTAAAGTCATGACCTACCTATTGACCTCGCTTGGGGATGGTCTTAAAAGTAGAGGTCAATTTGATACTTTTAGCTTTTAAAATGCACTTTTGAAAAATGAAGCTTATGAAACAAAAACTCAAATTTATAAATTACTCCCTCCGTCTCGTTCAATTTGTTGTCTTTTCATTTTGGCACAAAGACCAAGGAAATAGTAGGAACCATTTGTGGTTTCACTTAATAGATTAAATTATTCATTAAAAACCTCCTAATATGGAAATGACAACAATTTACCGGGATACCCTAAAATGGAATAGGACAACAAATGACCGGGATAGAGGGAGTAGGTCAAACATGCTTAACTCCGCCATTCAACTCCAACCTATCCATTTCTCTTCTACACCGTTGCACGCATGTCAGTGCACATTTTATATCATCAATATGTTTGATTACATATTTTTAAAACTTATAAAAGTTCAATATACTGAATGTACTCATAAAAACGAACCAAACAAGATCCAACACCACATGACTATGGTTTTTCTTACATATTATTGGGAATTTTAATGATTATTTGTATTTATGAACAGTGTCCAAAAAAGAAACTTGAATGGACTCGACAATATCCAGGCGACTCGTCCACTATCATTCCTAATTTCCACACAAATTATCATTGAGGACGGACATCTTCGTTTTCAATGAAAACAGGTCGAGTTGCTTATCACAAATAGGCAAGTGGAAAACCAAGTGAGTTCTTAGAGCATCCACAATGGTTAGCAATAACCTTACTAGCTTAGCTTTCCACATCAACTTTTTGAGCTATAACATTTATAAGCTATTAACTTCCCAAATGGTTAAGCTAATTGAATTGTTGCTTAAATTGAGCCACTATATTTATTTAATTGGTATATATCTCTTTGTGGGTCCATTTGAGCTACTAGCTCCACTAGCTCCATGGAGCTAGTTGCTCAAACTAAGCTAGTACATGTGGAGCTCTCCAATGGTTCAACAACTAGCTTGAAAACTTTTAAATTTGCAAGCAAGTCCTTTTGTTGAACCATTGGAGATGCTCTTATTTGCCCTCCCACTCCTCTTTTTGTAAAAAATAAATCAACCCATCTTTATTAAAAAGAAATATACTCATCTCAAATGAGACTTGCTAAACTCCCAAACTATTTTAAATTTAGTCAAAGTTTGTTGAGTATTTCCAAACTTATCCAAAACCATATTATTTGTTCTTGGATTAGTATCAACAGTTTTCAACACAAATAGACAAACTCACGTCCTTTTCCAAAGCCAATAAAGTAGTACTAGTACAACACTAATAATACTTCACAAATTCACATTTGTGACGGGTACTTTTCGTCATAACCTTGTAACGGAGCAAATATGACCATTTTTATGGAAAATATAACTGATAACATTTTATGGATGATTACTTTTTATCATAAAATGGTCACATTTAGTCCGTCACAAGCTTGTGACCGTCACAAGAGAGTCCAACTGATAATATTTACCCCCTTTTATAATAAAACACATCATTCACCTTTTTAACACTGTTCATAATCGAAGACAATCTTCGATATTACTTGTAGTATATACAAAAATATATAGTCATGTGAAATCTTTTTTGATTCGTCTTTCTATATACAATAAGCCTATCAAATTTTTATATTTTTTTACAATGTAGAATTAAAGCTATTTATTCTAGTAATATGTGTATTGACGAACGTGTAAAAGATAAATGGTATATTTGATTATGAATGGAGGAAGTCAATACAAAGCCATCAAGTCACACCACTTATATAAGTGGATCAATAATTTCTCAAGGGTGAAAACAAACACAACTTTTTCGTAATTTTTTATACAAATATTATTGTAAAGTTCATTAATAATTTACTTCTTAATATTACTTAAAATAATTGTGAATATGTCACATGTAATTAAGTGTAACCCACATTGGAAAACGAGATAAGTGTAATCTAATTTATAAAGCAAGGAGTTAATCCACCCATCGTCAATTGGTTGGGGATAGAAGCTCATTGGATTTATAAAGTGTACACTCTCGCCTCTTCCACTGGTGGCGTTCCAGGCCCATATGCGAATCTAATACTCCCTCCTAATTACTCATTTTTCCCTTTTCCCTTTTACACAAAAATTAAGGAAATAAATTTGAACCACACAAAACACACTACTGCACATACAAATGAAATTGGACCACACAAAACACAAAACACCACATCCAAAAAAGGAAATTCCGGAAAAAAACCCGACTTACCCAATAAGAAAAGAGGGAAGAAATGAGCGACTAAGAGGGAGTATGATATCAGAGCCCAAGGTTTAGTCTTGGGTTTCGACAGGAAGGGCCGGTCCGAAAAACGACGCCGCTTCCGTCCGGCGACTGTCAATCGATCGATAAAGAGACCTTTGTGTCGGTAAAACACTATGTTAAAAAGATTTTCTTTATATATGAGTCATATGACTACTAGGTCGGAAATGTTGGAAGGAGAAGGTAACTATCATGGCTAAAAAAGGCAAATTCTCATTTAAGTCGAATAATTTTCTTCTTTAGCTTAAAACGGGTGAAATTTCACCATTTTTTTTTTTTATAAAAAGTGACTATGTGACAAATAACTCGTTTTAACTTAAAAAATTATACTGGCTACACTTTGTCTTTAAATTGGTTGATTACATTTATCCCAGCTTGAATTTAAGACGAAATATAACCATTTTTAGCAAGACTTACCCTAAAAAAACAAAAAAAAAACAGCGATTCATCGAGGACGTTCTCGGAAATTCACCAAGTTTTCCAAAACACGACAAATTATTACATTAAGTAAGAAAAAAAATACTCATAATTAATACCCCGCACTTAAAAAACATTAAATCTCATAAAATATCTCCTCCAATTACTGTTTAACAATAAAATGAAATGAAAAAAATTCCACTCCTTACAAATAAAATAATCACAGAAAAAGTACATCTCATTTATTTTATTATTAAATTAAATATAAAATAAATCCGATGCGATGAGGTTCTCCAGACCTTCGCGAAGAACAAACAACAAATCCCCTTCACATTCACTTCCAGTTAGGAGAGAGAAAAACACCACTCGCCGAGTTGACTCGCCCGAGTCGCACAACTCGACTCGCCGTAACTCGCCGGAGATTTGCCGGAGACTCGCCGATTGCGGCGGCTAGGGTTTCGAGGATCGTTCGATTTCGCGGTTGACTTTTTTTAAGAGAGAGAAAGTAGGATGACGATGAATAATGGCGGATTGATGGAGGAAGAGTATATAAGAAGACATCATAAACATGAGATTGTTGTTGATAATCAATGTAGTTCTGTACTTATTAAGCATATTAAAGCTCCTCTTCATCTGGTAATTTCTGTGTTTCTTGAGCTTAATTTAATTTAATTTTGTGTTTATTAAGATTTGTTGATTTTGATTTCTATGTGATTTTGTAAATAATGTGGAGTATGATGTTTTTAGGTTTAGATTCTTTACTTTTGAGTTTGTTTTATCAGCGAATTACTGTGAATAATGTGGAATATCATGAATTTAACGTCAAATTGGTTTTGTTTCGGTTAATTTTGTTTTTGTGTGATTTTGTAAATAATGTAGAATGCTGTGTATTTAGGTTTAGATTCTTGATATTTGAGGGATGTTTTTTTTTACTGTGAATTGCATGAATTTAACGTTTATATGATTTTTGTCGAATATCGATATATCGTTTGATAATTCTTTTTGTTTCGTTGATTTACTGTAATTTTGTTGTTGATTGCGTAAAGAATGTAGAATGTTGATTTATGTATGTTAATTCAAGTGAATGCATAGATAATATGCAATGTTAAGTTAATTTAGGTCTTGATTCTTGATGTTTGATTGTCTTTAGTATGTTGTATTTTTGATCATGGATGTGAATTGCATGAATTTAATGTCAAATTGATCCGTCTTGTGTTTTCTTCCTTTCGAATTGCACACGATTTTTAGGAGTTATATTGTCAAATTGAATTTGTTGCATTAATTGAAGTGGCGATAATTTTGATCATTCAGGCTATGTTTTTAACTTGTGAGTAATATAAACGATGAAAGATAGCTCTGATTTCTTGTTTGATTTGGGTTTATTGATGTTGAGCCTTATATTGTACGTTTAGAATGCTATTTAGTCTTTTATGGTCCAATTGGTGCCTTTGAAAATTGGGATGATACTTCACCCGTGGCTGCGGAAAATCTTGTGGAAGGATGATTTACAAATGTTGGTTTGCATGAACTTTCTCACAGTTTAGTCAAGTCAAGTCATATCCTTTAGGTATCGAGTTGTTTCCAGGAGTTTGCATTTAGGTATGGATTAGTTTAAAGTAGTTTTGCTCATGTGGATGTTGCTCGATCGACTAACGAGAATGTTTTCTGTTCCTTTTGGACAAGGGTGTGTGTGTACGGTTTTCCTGACCGATTGTCATCGAGCTGTTCCAATTTAAATTGGAGTAGATGCTACATTTGTTGATAAATTAGTAGCACCTGAAGTTTTTTCCGAGTTTATGATGGTTTTTGCTGATTAAACAGTATATTCGCGCAGGTCTGGTCACTAGTCAGGAGATTTGATCAACCCCAGAAGTACAAGCCCTTTATTAGCAGATGTGTTGTGCAGGGAAATCTCGAGATTGGAAGTGTTAGAGAAGTCGATGTTAAGTCTGGACTTCCAGCGACTACTAGCACTGAGAGATTGGAGCTTCTGGATGACAACGAACATGTTCTTAGCATCAGGATTGTCGGAGGAGATCACAGGCTAAAGGTATGTCCATTGCAGTTTCTGTTTACTGTTCATTGCATTCTCATTTTTCTTCGCACATGATCAGCTCTCTGCTTGCTGCTGATCATATTAATCGTGTTATCCATTTTGGGCGATTTTTCATCTACCTGAATGCACCTTTTGTTTTTAGTTCTTGTGGAGCCAAAAACTCGCTATTCTTGTTTTTTCTTTGGTACCTGCATTGCCTGTGCTTCATTTTATGGTCGTACGATTTTGTACTAATTATTGGTGGATTATTCTCCTATCATATTCTCTGTCTCGATTTGTATGATTCCATCTAGATATCGATAGGAAGTTAACATCTTTTCCACTTTCAGAACTATTCTTCCGTTGTGTCCCTCCATTCAGAGATCATCGAGGGAAGGCCCGGTACAATGGTGATCGAGTCCTTTGTAGTTGATGTACCCGAAGGCAACACCAAGGACGAAACCTGCTACTTTGTTGAAGCCCTAATCAAGTGCAATCTCAAGTCACTTGCTGATGTCTCGGAGCGTTTGGCTGTACAAGACAGAACCGAGCCAATCGACAGGATGTCATTACAGATCTGAAGTTACGGAACTATTCTTCCTTCTACATGGATGAAACTTCAAAGATAATTCATATTGCTGAAAGACTCTGGGGTTGGCTGGTACTTCCATCTTCTATTTACGACTGCTTTCTTTACTAGCTGAGTTACAAAGTGCTCGTGCAGTTTAAAACCGGTGAGACCACAAAGCTTATATAAAAGGGTGCCATAAAATGTTCATGGAAGAGTAAAGAAGTAGATACTTTTTTTTTTCCATCTTTATCAAAACTTCATGTTTCGTGTATGCGTCTTAGTTGTACATATAAACCTGTCATTAAACGAGTGTTTGTAGATCTCTGTCGTAATATCACAGGGTCTGTTGAAAGACTCGAGAGGTGTCCTGATAGTGTAGTTATGATTTGTGTTAGGAGACCCGGATTCTTGTAATTAGTTATTTTCTCTTCCAGTAAACTATTTTTATTTGTGATTACCGTCATTCATTGTTTTGAGAAGTGTTTTTTGTCAGTCTAGTAAGAATTACGTCGCGTAGTTGGTGTTTGCTAGGGTGTAGAAGGAGTCACAAGGCCAGGCGTGATACTGACGGTTTTAGAACCCGAATTTTATCAGTTAATTAACACTTAAGCTGCACTAGTGAAATAGTTTAATGGCAAGATAAGATGGAGATGAGAGTAGGTTTGCGTCGTTTTAAGTTAGGTATTATCTCTTGGAAATAATATCTGATGTGTGCGTTTGCAAGGAAGTTTCTAGATGCAACTATTCTAGCACTTTCCAAATTGAGATTCTATTTCTGTGTCCCTCTCATATGGCCCCACTCTCCTGGTTTTCCTATTCGTAGGAACGTTTATGTTTATGACAAATACTCATTTCAGACCGAAGCATCTGTCTTAAGGTTTAAGACGGATTAAATAATGATCCATCTTTAAAAATAGGATAAACATCTTGTCATTTCCTAAATATTTTATTTTTATTTTATCTATACAAGTGGGTTACTATTTGACCCGTATATCCTTATTGTTTATTTATATGGCGTTATCGATCCTTATTCCTTGGTTATTCAGTTCTTAATTTCTCATGTACTTATTAAATTAGGGATAGAAAAATACGAGAGTTTGAACTAAATATAAAAAATAAAATATCAGCTATTAAGACTCGTTTGGGTTCACAGATAAAATTAGGGATAGAAAAATACGAGAGTTTGAACTAAATATAAAAAATAAAATATCAGCTATTAAGACTCGTTTGGGTTCACAGATAAAGAATTAAAGATAGGCTATAGAAGTTGAAATGTATCATTTCCATTTATTTTTGATCTATTTTCTCTCACAAACATATTTATATTATAAATTCCAAACGCGCCAGATTTAATTCGAGCCATTGAGATGCTATGAACCCCTATTTTTTTTTTTTTAAAGAAATAGAGATAATCCTTGCTAAAAAATTATACTAAATTTTTTCGTCTAAAGTAATACTCCCTTCGATCCACACCAATGGTAACATGGTGAAAAATGGAGTATTTAAGAAAATATGGGAAAAAGAGGGGTAAAAAGGAAAAAAAGTAGGTGGACCATGTAATTGTGAGGTTGATAGATGAGTCATATAATAACATTTTGTGTAAATATCAAATGAAAATAAAAATAACATAGTAATGTTGTGACCAAATAAGGTATGTTACCCTTGGTGTGAATCGTCCGTTTATGGTAAGTATTACAATTGGTCTGAATTGGAGGAGTATTATACTCGTATAAATCTCAGGAGTCTAGAAAAAAAGAAAAATGTTGACTAGTCGTAGGTTCGAAATGGAAAGGTAAGTAAAAGTAGCTTTGGTAAAGGTTGGAAATGTAGGGGAGGTGCCAAAAATAGGTGGATGTCTATGCTTACATTTCCGCACGCTCAAACATCTATTTTGTTCACGATAGATCTAATTTGACCTCCCAAAGTAATTGAATTTGAATAATTGCACATGGTTTTTCCCTTTCAAATTCAATTTGCCCTACTTTTTACCAAAAATTATTTTAACTATCCACCCTTCCTTTCCCCACTTAATTCACCACCAAAACAACCCTCCCACACCACCACCAACCACTATTGGCAACCCTTATGTAGCCGACCATGGTGAAGATTGAAGAAGAAAAAGTTGCCATAAGATAGGCAGAAGATATAAATAAACTCCAGCAATAAATTTTAATTCTGAAATTTGAAAATCCAGTGAAAGAGGATCCGAGATACATGCTGTCCTACCTATCTGCAAAGTATTTAGAATTCGCATTTTCAAAACCAAAATTGACGAATCAGGCATGGCTTGTCAGGTGATGTCTTGCATGTATTTCGGACAGCCAACCATGTCAGTAGTAAAAACATGGCCGTTTTTAGAGTTAAACATCTGTCATCCGCTATACGGTCGCATCATAGGTTGCTGCGGAGATGTGCCAGGTGGACCGGGAGGAACAGACCCTGGTTGCATGTATGGATAGTTATGCATAGGCATCTGCGATCCCATAGGCTGCTGTGGTGGTCCCCAGCCGTAAGATGTCGGAGGACCCGCATACTGAGTGCCATTATAGGGAGGGCCGGGCAATGGGGCTGCTGGTTGTTGTCCAACAACTGCATGGATGGCAGGGTTGGGTAGGGTATAGTCTCTGCCTCTGTCATTGTTGACCTGGATTTTCACCGTAAAATTAGTGATATATTTTTTTTTTGAAAGTGAAATTAGTGATAATTAACATGTCATAGAGACCATCTTTGAAGGGAAAATATTGCCGGTGAAGGGATTCTGAACATTTATATGATACTCCGTATAAGATAACTAAGGCACACAACACAAGTGTAATAACTCACTAAATGATTGTTAGTGAAGGGATTCCGAACATTTATATGATGTAAGATGATTATATAACAAACACACAACGCACATTTGAGGAAATGGAGTATATTTATGAGTTATCACAAAACTGTTATACAGCAAACAGCGCATTTCTTCACGTCAAAGAATACTTATATTTATACAAATAAATTTGTATAGAGAGAAACCTCACGTCCTCACCACATGATTCCATCAATAAACTCTCAAGAGCATGGCTTAACATATTAAAATAAAAACTTCCATAGCGAATTAGGTACATATAACATATATCATTGCGAGTAAGGTAACACGACACATAAGAGAATGCACACTACAAAAACCATCATTCAGACAATCCTGTAATAAGATTAGTCTTACTATCACAGCAACAGTCGGAAACCTCAAATAAAAAACTGCCCATGCTCAATGCAGAAATCGAGAGGGAAAATAAGTTACCTTGATGCTTAGATCAGTGTGGCGTGAATATGAAAGGTGAAGCTTGCAAAACCCCCCATCATAAATGCAATGCCCTTCAAGTGATTCCTTGGCAACAGTTGCTGTCTGAACATCTGCAGGTGTGAAGCATAAAGAATTCTTAAAACTTCGAACACCCTCAAGGCCTCTATATTGAAAAGGATTCATCACATACATAGTTAAAAAGTTATGATTCTTTGCTAAGAAATGAGTGCAAAGAGAATTAATAACTTGGCAACTTAAAAATGAAATGATGATTATCCTTGCAGGAAGGAGTATCCTTGTATACACAATGAAAGGAGGTGCTATAAAGGTGGCAAAAAGAGGTCTGTATATTAGGCCGAAATCAGCGGTCTTATATTTTTGTGGTCACACACATTAAGCAGACCCGTTAATAGCCTCATTACTCAGCAGATCTAGGTTCTTTAGTGATATTATACTTATCTAATGCCACTGCCGCAAACTGAGTCTGACAAGCCATAAATCCCAAAACATCTACTACATGAACTCTTACAAAGTTGGTAATACTGATAGAAACCCATTTCCTACACGGTAGCATAACAGAAGACCTCTGTCACATGGCCAATGCCGAAAATAACTAGGTACTAGTCAAGACGGCAGTTACTGGCAAGCCGACACTCAGCTAGCAGAGTAGAACAGCACGGGTTTTTTAAATAACCGCCCAATATAAAATATGTAGTATCTTTTTTAATCCCACTTATATGTAATGAGATCTTCACCTAAACAAATTCCGTGAAAGCTTGAGGTAATGAGTGAGAAAAGGAAGAGTGACAGAGGTTAAGGGGAAGAGACGGAGTGCGAAAGGGGAGAGAAGGGAAAGAGAGAGGAGGGGAGATAGATGGAGGGAAGTTCTCCAACAACATACAGGAGTAATAAGAACCTCTTTTGGCCACGTGAGTAAACGATGAAAAATAGTACAGAAATGGTAAATAGGTTCAGCCAATGAGATAAGATGAGATAAGGAAGTAACAATTAATGTACTTTGGTCATGTGAGCCATAGACCAAGCGAGATTTCCAACAAGGCACTTGAGTACTTGACCAATGGAGAAAGAAGAGGTCTTAAATACTTATATTTCAACTTGCAAAAGAAAGATTGATACTCTTAAATACTGCCTTCCACACAAAAATGGGAAGAAAAAAGGAAAACATCAGCACTGACCAGGATACTGAATCAAGGCCTGCAGCCCCTCATTCTTGTCAAACATGGCTATCTTTTGTACAAATCCAAAGGCAGAAAACACCTGCAGAAGAAGTCAAGAAGGCACTTAATTAAGACTTAAGCAGCAAGTATTGACGGCAAAAAAAATCTTGAAGTAGTGGAAGTCCATACCGTATGCAGGACATCCAATGTGATAGCATACTGCATATTTTCAATTGATGCCAGTAGCACATTACTTTCAGGCTCTAATTTCTTCCCATCTAAGCCCACGGCTATCTGCAAGCATTGTTCCATTAGAGGTCACAAAGAACACGAGTGATTAAAGAAAGCTGTTAGCACAAGATGGAAGGAAAAGATAGAAATAGGTTGCTGCTAGTGTCAGAAGTCACACAGATCAACAAGGACCACCAAGCGCCAGACATTCGCAAATCACACTGTTCTTAATAAGTTCTGACTTCTGAGTACATGAGCTAATGCAACTAGTATGCAAGTGATACTCACTTTTAGACTTGAATGGCTAACGTGGGCTGGGCAAAATACAATTTTTACACATAGAAGTACATATCATTTTAAAATGCATTTCACATGTCACCACGAGCTATAAAGAGAGATAGAGATCGGTCAACAGTGAGAAGAATATAAGTTCTTAAAATAACATGGAATATATTGTTACCTGGCCCATTGCATCTATTGCTGAGGGAGCAACTGGAAGGTATGGGTTAGTGTAGTCCCTATAAAAATAAAACACAAGTCAGCAAAATAAGGTACGTATGGTGTCAGTCAAATATTTTTGTGAATTTATTATGTAAATTTACCTGCTCCGATGGCTCTGGAATTTAACACTCAAATCAGTATGTGCAGAATACATTATCTTGAAAGTGCATGGACTCAAATGATCTGGGAGCAAGTAACTGAAAAGCAAAACAAAAGAAGGGAAGCCAATCAGTCCATGTAAAATAATAACCAAACAATTTCTTAGTAATCAGATGACATCCCTTACTTGTCTCTGAATCGACAACACTAACAAACTATACCGTTCAAACCAAGTTGCAAACTTGCAATTGCCCCCAGCAAGACTTTGAAACGGATACATTAGAAAAACCACTTCACAAAAAAGTATAAAATGAACAATAAAGGAAAATAACATAACACGAATTCGTAGAAAGTTAAAACCATCTACACAGTAACGCGAAAAGGGATCTCACAAAGACTTCAACTGGTTTCATTGCACCTAGGGTTGACAAGTATTGATGTATAGCATAAGATCCGAAAAAGTGGGCTATCCCAGAAGCCACACAATAAATCCAAATTCACCTTGGAATGCCTCTTCCATCAAGGGCGTCCTTGGCAGAGGATGCAGTTTCCGTGTCAGTAAACTGAATCAATGCCTGCAAGAAGGGAAAAAAAATGTGCTTCAGACTTAAAAGTTAAAACATATATGCAAACAACACTTGCAACAGAAAGCAGGGAAAAAAAAGAAGGAAGAATAACGTAGCACAACAAGGAGAGCAAAAAGAAAAAAGAAAGATAGATATTTGCCTGAAATCCAGCTGTCTTCTCAAAAGTTGTAATTTTATGCACAAATCCAAATGCTGAGAATACCTGCAGAAGTAAATATGTTGCTCAATGGATGAACTTTGAAATAAAAAATGGAACACATGAAAACTTTACACCAAAAGGCAGCAATGAAAAACAAAAACACTTGTCGCTGTTTATATTAAAACAACTCCAAGTTCGTCAGGTACAAGTGTACACCAAAATGTAACAGCTACATAAGAAATACTCTATGTAAAACATATAAAGGATTGAACATTCATTTTAAGAAAAAGGCTACGGCAACTAATTTCAAGATCAAGTCTCAAACCCAAGATTTAATATTATAGCCGTGTAAATCAGAAATTTTTCATACATAGCCCACAAGCAAACAATGATCAAAGATCATAACCACAAATAAAAAACCAAAAGAAAGGAGATAAAAATAGATCGAGCAAAATCTTATTACGATTGAAAAATAAATACGCCCATGGCCCCATATTCTGATACAGACTGTCATAGTTAAATTTCCAGTTTCTACATAATAGCTCGAGATAATGAGTGTAATTTGCCAAATGCGTAGTTAGTAAGCTGAAATAATAAGGAGAACGATGAAATAATTACGGAGAAATGACAAATACCATATTACAGAGACACTAAACTGACGGTGGTGGTTAACAAGTCATGACTTGCACATTCCAACTCTGAATATTAACACCTACAAACTTTGCATATCTTTAAACTGGCAGACGGCATGCAAAAGTCAACCGGGAACATGAGACAACAGAATAAAGCAAAGGATAAGTCTAATAAAGGTAGGTTTCGAGGGGAAAAAGAATAGAAGGGAGGAAAGAGGCAGTGTTAGGGAAAGAAGAAAGGAGACAAACACACACGTGCTCTTTCTCCCAATGCAGTAAGCTGGCATCGAAGACATATCCTTGATAAGGGCCTGCTGATCCAGTTACACTCATGTCAAATAACACCTTATTAAGCACAGTCAACTATAGCCTACTCAGAAAAACTAACCACACATCCTCAATGCAACCAGTTATATCTCATATTCCGATATTGGACATGCAATATACTTACCAAGTGTATAACATCAATGCTGACTTGGCGCGCATCATCCCCCTCAATAGTCACCAATAACACATTTCCCGCGGTGTCGGCAGTAGTCTTATTATTTACAATTTCATGCCTGTTGGAATACTGTAAGTAAACAGTTTTCCCTCGGATTTGTGCTTGTTCTGACGCTGAAGCAAAATAAGACACCATGGCAATGGCTTGATTAAGCTCTTCCTGCAAAAGATGCATGCTTAGTACTCATTAATGGTAAATTTTAAAATCCAAATCGTTAAAAGAGACACAAATGCTACTTATAACTTTAAAGATGTCAGAAGAAAATGCGTAGGGAAGATGACCACGTAACAGAAGACACATATATCAATCAAGAATCTCGTAAACAAAGCTATGTTACTTTGACACTTCACATCGATGGTGTCCGGAGACCAGCCATTCCAACATTGCAACATGTCACAACTCTTCGACACTTCATTGTAGGCCGAAAAATTCAAAACTTAAAATAGTTGTGTCCAACACTCGGACACCGCTTGCATACGGCACTTGCATAATAGCAGAGTCGGATTATAGAACACAGGCATCGATTAAAGTACACTCCAGATAAGAAGGACCATAATACACCCCAACAACAGAAGATAAATTGTACATGTTAGACCAAGCTCGTGACAGATAACAAACCATAAAAACGTGCAAAAGTTGATTACACCTATACAAGATAGTCCAAGTCTCAATAACCTCTTTAAGAGCCGATATTTCAATTCTTTTGTACATGGGTGTCACCCCCTCGGTGTCCTTTAATTAATACTAATCTATTTTCTTTATAACAAGGATGGGTAAGAGGACTATGCCAATGAAAGCTATAGCTCAGTTGTGCTATGTTTAATGAGACATTGAGAAAGAAAAGACCATCAGTATCTTCACTTACAAGTTCAATAAAAGCTTGATTTTTATTGGCTCCAACATTGCACTTTGTGTTAACAACTTTACCGAACGGTTTCCCTAATTCAATCAGCTCTTCTGGTGTGCATTCCCATGGCAAATTCCTCAAATGAAGCACCTTGGACGGAGGTTGGGTGTAACGAAACTGTGGCTGGGACGCAGATGCCATAACACAAGCAGCCCAATACTGAAAATTCGGTCAAAGGCACCCTCACAAACCAAAACTTCTTCCTGCATCATAAATGCCAAGAAAGATTTCAATATACTTCAATAAAAACACAAAACAACAACAAAATAACTCTGAACATTATTAGGGTTTGCATCTGACAACTATTCCTAAGGTGAGCCTCAAGTCTAATTACTGACAATGAATCACACTTCACCTAGTTTTTGTCAAAGATTATCGAATCACATGGCCCTTCATAACTTCACCTGATTTAGATTTTTCCCATTTACTATTTAAAGGGTAATACCCGCCCACCAAAATAATTAGTTTCTCGTGTGAACTGAGACTGTTGTTCGCGTAGCCGCCTACAACCAACTCGTTAAACCAATAACAGAGTACGATATATATCATCAAGCGAGTCCTTTGTACGAACAAGTGTACAACAATCTCATTTGAGTTTTTGCGTCCAAAAAAGTATTCCTCTAGGCTCTAGTCCCTACTCTTCCCCTACTCTTCAGAACCGAAGTATCACGAGAAGAGAGTTCATCTCAGTCCAGGTGAAAGACTAACCCCGAAGCATACCTCAATCTTTTCATATTTTTTCACATAATTCAATAATCAATAACTCCAACCATTTCTCTCCTCGTAATCCATGACTCATGTAAAATGAGATAAAATTACATACAAATTTCATCAATCACAAAATTCCAATCACTAAACCTAACTATTCGTAAAATCAACACAATCAGCGAACAAAACACTTGTATTATCAAAATTGAGACGAATTATACCAGAAACTATCAATCTAAAACCCTAACGATACCACAAAATAAGATATCAAAATCTCAATTCGAAAGAAATTGAAACCCTAATTCTCGAAATCAAACGTATATTTCTGAAATTAACTCAGCAATCAAATCACGAGAAAAACGACAAATTAAATCAAATAATAACCAGCGTAATACAAGATCATAATTGTAATTGAGTAGATTAAAAAGAGGGAAAACGCGAGGAAATTAGAAAGAAAGATGAACAAACCTCGAGAAAAGCAGGAAGTAAGAGAGTGAGGAGAGACGAACAAAGATGAGGTGCAAAGAGAGAAAGGTTTGGAGGATTATTGTAGGATTTTTAGTATACGGGTTATTGTAGCATACGGGTCGATTAAGCCTCCGGTATTAGTTGTATACTTCTATACCTGGCAAAAGCAACCCGACCCGATTGACCCGACCCGAATGACCCGACCCGTGACCCGAAATTGACCCGAACTACAACACCCGAATGTGACCCGAAACCCGATTAGACCTGACCCGACCCGAACATGACCCGATCTTTCTTGACCCGTAACTGACCCGACCCGAAAATAACCCGATCCAAAACCACTCAACCCGAAAATGACCCGACAAAACATAACTTTAATTGAACCGAAAAGACTTAAAATGGCCTTTTATCTCTTATTCTTTGACCCGAAAATGACCCGACCCGAAATAACCCGACCCGGTTGACCCGAAACAGACCCGACAACTAACCCGAAACCCGAAATAACCCGACCCGACCCGAATTAACCCGAAATTAACGAAAGACCCGAACTGACCCGACCCGAACTGGCCCGACCCGAACCCGACCCGGTTGACCCGTTTGCCAGGTCTATATACTTCCTCCATTCAACTCCACTCTACCACTTTCTTTTTTGTACACTATTCACAAGCGATCATATAATTGCAATTTTCTCTCAATATATAAGTAAAAAATATATTCATGTGTGATCTTGTTTGATTCGTCTTTACGAGTACATTATTAATATCTAACTTTTATAATTTTTGCAAACACGTAGCTAACGATATTTACCGTGCAAAACTCGTCTCGACAAATGTGAATTTTTTTTTGGTAGAGTGGAGTTGAATGGAGGAAGTATATTAGTCCTAAACTAGGTGGAATACCCGTGCTACGCACGGGACATTTTGTATTTATCTCCAATTAAACTATAGTATACCCTAATAATAATATTCATGGAATGTTTACGATCATAAATAAAAATTATGACGAGATAACATCCATGAATTGATTACAATGATAAAGCTTCTAGCAGCTTGTCTCATTGAAGACAGATTGTGCCCCTCTCACAATATGCAAGTCGAGAGGGTAAATGGATCCTCCACTTGCCCTCTCACCAACTGATAAACTAAGTAGATTAACAACATATAAGCATTAAGCAATACGTCAATGTTATTACCTCTTAACTATAAAATGGTTTAAATAGCTATAAAGCTTTTAAACTAGGGTTATTTAATGGGAATAATCCAACCTATGCCTACCCTTCTCATATTAATCTATGCTTAAGTTTAACTGAGAAAAATCCGACTTAACAAGTCATTTAACTTTTATTGAACTTTGCCCAATTTTGACCTGCTGTAACTAGACATGGGGAAAAGGGCGGGTCAGCCCGACCCGGCCCGCCCCGACCCGGCCATCTGGCTATTATGACCCGGCCCGGCCCGACCCGTTGCCAGACCCGTTCCAGCCCGCCCCTCCCCCCTGGCCGGGCCCGGGTCCATGATTATTAGCCCGGCCCGCTCCCCAGCCCGCCCTCCTGGCCGGCCCGACCCGGCCCGTCCTTGGCCCGCCCCACCCAACGGCTATATCCCAACGGCTATCTTATTTTTTTAATTTTTTTTTTGTTTTTTCCCTACTTAATTTCCTATAAATACCCCATAATTCTAACACTAATCCTCACACTTTCTCACTTCTCTATCTATTCTATTCTACATTTTTACATATATCAATTTTCAAGTTTTTATAATAGTTCCAATATAATTTTAATACTTACTATTATATAAAAATATAAAAATTATAATTATATAAAAAATGGAAGAGGGAAGAGATTATACTCCGGAAGAATTTGAAGCCATGTTTGCGTCTCAAGAGGGTAATAAATTTTTTTTTCAATTAGTGTTATTATTATATTTCAATTTCGATTTTTAATTAGTGTTATTATTTATTTTACTACAATTTTTTTTTTGATTCACAATTTCACATATCTAATTATATTATTTTAATTTATTGTAGGTTCTAACCGTAATGAAGAAGTTGAACAAGGAGAAGAAGAAGAAGAAGCGGGTGGAAGTAAACCATCAGGAAAAGTGTCCTATGTATGGAAATATTACGAGAAAGTGCCCGTCCCAAATAAACCAAGGCATTTTCGTTGTGTATGCACGGTTTGCCGTGACATAAAAAAGATTATGAAATCTTATGCTTGGTCCATTGGAACCGGGTTTGGAAGTATGAGTCGGCACTTGATGAACGACCATGGTATCACCGCAAGTGGTGTTGGTAGCCAAACTCAAACTCAACTAAGCGGTTTCATGAGTGAACAAGCCGGCGGAGGTAAGCCTTTCTTTTATTCCCAAAAAAATATGATTGATCATATGGCCACTTTTGTTAATCTTGAAGAGTTGCCTTTTACTTATGGGGAAAGTGTAAATTTGGAAAATTTTAATAGGCTTGCTTTACAACCGTCTTATTCTCATGTTAACCGTCACACTTTGAAAGATCGTACTATGGAACAATATAAAGAACAAAAAAAAGAATTGATTGCATATTTTGCTAATTTTGATGGTAGAGTAGCATTAACTAGTGACACATGGACTTCAAAACAAAATAATCCATTTATGTGTGTTACCGTCCATTGGATTGATAATGATTTTTTTCTACAAAAACGTATTATTGCTTTTGATATCATGGAAGAAAAACACACCGGTTATAACATTTATTTGCGTCTTAAGAAAACGTTAGATAAATTTAATTTGACTAAAAAGCTTTTCTCCATCTCTTTTGACAATGCATCGGCTAATACTAAATGTATTGATTATGTTCTTCAAATGGATTATTTATTGCTAAATGGTGATCTTGTGCATGTTAGGTGTTGTGCCCATATTATTAATTTGTCGGCTCAAGAAGGACTTGCTTTTTTAGCACCACTTTTAGAACCCATTAAAACTTGTATTAATTGGACTAGAAATGCTATATCGATGAAAACACAATGGAAAACATTATGTGATAAACATGGGTTACGAAATAAACAATGGGGTACCGATTGTGCCACTAGGTGGAACTCGACATATAAATTGATTAAACAAGCTTTAAGGTATAAAAATGTTTTAACTGAGTTTTATAATAGTCACCAACGTGATGAAGATGCAATGATTGATAATAGTATGTGGACAATTGCCGCTAATGTTTGTAACTTATTAAAACCGTATTACAATGCCCCCAACGTTTTTTCTCTTGTGTACGAGCCTAATGTGCATTTAGTTATACTTGAATGTTTAAAAATTGTTATTGCTTTTAAAACTGCTGAAAATGTTGAACCATGTTTAATACCAATTGTTGATGATATGAAAACACAATGGGTAAAATATTTTACTTCTTTTCCATATATATATGGCGTAGCTTCCTTATTAGATCCATGTGTTAAACAAATAGGTTTAACTAATAGTTTACTCTTTTATTATGAAATGCTTAATATTATCGACTTTGATGTTGAAATATATGTCCAAAAATGTATTGATGTTTTACGTAAATTATGTAAGATTTATGCTAAGGATAAGGGGGAGTCTTCTTCTAGTAGTTCCGTAACTACAAAAAGCGCTCGTTTCGACGACCAACTTCATTCTATTTTATTTCGGAGAACCCAATCCTCATCGTCCTCCACTTCTACTCTCGCTACAAAAGACCTTGACGATTATTTAACGCATGGGGTTGATACTAATGATACGGATTTCAACATCCTTCTTTGGTGGAAAGCCCGTTCCATCCAATTCCCCTTACTATCAAAAATAGCTAGAGATGTGCTTGTTGTTCCCGCTTCTACGGTTGCGTCGGAAATCCGCTTTTAGTGCAGGTGGAAGAGTTCTAGATGATAAAAGATCTCGTTTGGCTCCCCCAACCGTAAAGATGTGTGTGTGCAAAAGAGATTGGGATCTAGCCAAGATAAGACGTCAAGGGGCAAAGGAGTTCGACCCATTAGAAGCCGACGAGATAGTGGCTACCGATGCATCATCCGGGAACTAAAGATACACCTCCAATCCATAAAAAGGTAAGTCGGGTAAGTAAAGAACTACGTCGGCTTTGATTCTTTCGAGATACGTAGGCACCTTAATAATTATAATTTTTTTACTTAATATCAAATTAAATTAATTTGGTATTATTTGAAAGAGTTATATTCATTTTGATCAAGCCCTTTTTAAAAAAAAATTAAAAACCCATTATGTCTTTTATATTTTGTCTCTTACATTGTGTTCTTTATAGTATGTATTTTATAGTTTGTCTCTCCACGTCATGTAATATTTCAATTCGTAGTCATTTAATATGTAAGTCGTTTCTATTATGAAGGAAATGAGGAATGTATGCCATTTTAATTATGTAAGATTGTAAGTTACTAATTATTTAATTATCGTATTATGTAAGTCATGAGTATGTAAGGCGATTCTATTATGGAGGAATGTAAACCATTTTAATTATGTAAGCTACCAATTATCGTATTATTTTTTTTCTTTTCTCCACATTTAAGTTCAAAAAAAAAAAAAAAATCGAACTACTCTAGCCCGGCCCGGCCCTGAATAAACCCGCCCCCCCAACCCCACGGGCCAGGCCCGGGTCAACACTCAAAGAGCCCGGCCCGGCCCGGCCCAGCCCGGCCTCCCCAACGGGCCTGGCCCGGGTCAGACCAGGTGAACCCGGCCCGCCACCGGGTCAGCCCGGCCCGGCCCGAACCCGGCCCGGTACCATGACTAGCTGTAACCGGTATCCTATCAGGTCATCTGTTGTGTTTTTGTTTTTAATCTTCCTGCTTACGTATTCCTTCAATCTTCTTCTTCTTACTCCATTTTTCATTTATCTTCTTCTTTTTCCTCCATTTATTTTTCTTCAGCGTCAATTTTTCTAAGTTTTATTTCCTAATTATTTGTATCCCATTTGAGAATTCCCAAATTAAAGACAACCCCTAGAAAATCACTTGCTAAAATCTTTCAATCAAGCACTCCAACCCCAAATTTCATCAACAACCCAGAAAAATCCACTAACCAAATAATCAAATTATTGGATACAAACTAGCTAAAAAGCTTGAAATCAATGGAGTATGGCGGACATGGCTTAGTGACACTCTCTAATCAGACATCCGACTTCGCGTGAACATAAATGACGGCACTAGAAATGTTGGGACTTGGGGTATACAAGATCTCATCTTTAACTAGATGCAAGAGGTTTGGGGCTAAATTTGTTTCTCTCTTTGATTTTGGCTTTACTGGAAGATAAAAAAGAAGATGAAATAGTTAGATGAGAAATTTTGGGTTGGGATCTTGTGCGTGAACAAGATCAATAAACAATGGTTTCTTGTTTACTTTTTTTAAAGTGGAAAATGAGAAAGTGAGACTCCACTTTTATTTGGACTAAATTTTTTCATTTGTTGAATTTTGATATTGATAATTTGAAAAACTTGTAATTGTACACTCTCGAATATACTGCTCCGCCATCTTGAGATTCAAACTTTTATGTTTTGTTTCTCTGTAGTTCTGCTGTGAATTGAACTGGTAGTAAACATACAGGTGGTCAATTGCTTTCATTCTAAGTTGAAGATGAATGTAATGAGATTAGATTTTCAAGGCTTTGTTTTTAATTTGATTAAGGAGTTAAGGGGGGCTTTGGTTTTGTTTCAAGTGAGAAGAGTATGAATGATTTCAGATTAATAGGTCATGGAAACCGGTTTCACAGGTCTCCCTTCTACAAATTAAGTGAGAGATAAATGAGGTTATAAGTTGGATTTTTTTCAGTTAATCGTTAGTATGGATTAATATGAGAAAATGAGTTATAGGTTGGATTATTCTCATTAAATAACCCTTTAAACTAAATGGTATTTTTCATGATCGCTTTGATTTCGTATAATGCATAACATTTACATGTTTTTAAATAAACCACAACAACCAGAAAGTTCAGTTGATGGTTGAAATTTCAAGATCGATATTATACACTAAGCCGCTCGCACACATGTTCTTTGGCTTAAAGAGTAATTGTAACGACATAACTCCCCATACATGTTATCAATATTTTACTTGAGAAGTGAGGGGCAGTAAGATTTGAACACGTGATATTTGTGGTCTTACCCTTGATGGTTGGTTGGTGTCCAAAGATTGGTTTTTACCCTAACTACATGTACGTCGTCGTTAGTCGTTACTTGATTATAGGGGTGTACAACGTAGCGGGCTAGCTTAGCCTAGCCTGCACCTCTGAGTACAAAAATCCATCCTGGCTAGCCCATGGCACAAAACCCGACTTTCCCCACGGGCCGGGCTAGTGCTAAAATTTTTCTAGCTTGTCCCGATCTCAACGCTAAAACAAATAAACACAAAGGCCCCTCCTGACTCGGTCTAGCCTGCTACTCTTGGGTTGGGCTCGAAGTGGAAGAAGCTAGCTGGCCAGTCCGGTCTGATGTTCACACCGTGTCTACGCTGCAATCTTTCAACCCAGCATGCCATATCCCGACTCACTGCACAACCCTAACTTTCAACGGGTTATTATAACCACTTTTAATCTCTTATTTATTATTCTAGAACGATTGCTTAATTTCCCTCCCATCTTCTTCACTTTTCCCCCCGTTTTGTTTAATGTTTACCACTCTCATTATTAACTATTTGCTTTGTCTAATTAACCATGGTGTAGTTTATTAGAATTTCGAATTTCACTCTACTAATTTGTGTTTCACGTAGTGCGATTATTAACTATTAATATTAGTGTCTACACCCTCTCCAAGTCTCCATCATATACATGGTTGGTTTTCTCATAATAAAACACAGTGAGGTAACAATAATATGTCAGTATGACAGTATTATTTATCATATCCAAAGTGATGATCATTATTTATACATATATTTTATGCCTCCCTTAGACGCAAATAACTCGATTTACCGTCTTTCCTTGCTTATTCTATGCTATTTTAGCTAGAATATCGATTCTGCCGCTTTTGTTATGTTTTAATGCAGATTGGATGCATTTGGAGCTTTTTGAGTTGATATGGAGCATGGCGGAGTCGGATCGTAGAAGGTTAGGCACGGGAATCGAGAACGGTGGAGAAGAAATGAAGAAAAACGAAGAAACAAGCCATTTTGAAGGCTGCTCGATCGAGCATAGTGCCTTGCTCGATCGAGTCGGGCTGAAGGTTGCTCGATCTAGCAACATACCCTTGCTCGATCGAGCAACCCAATATTTCGACGACTTTTTCATATTTTCCTAAACTTTAACCTAATTAATTAGATTTTTGTATTATAAAAGGAAAGCTTGTCTTTCATGCTTTCTTATGCTTTTCAATGCTTTATTGCTTTAAATTAGAAAACCTAATTTAGTTTGCTTGCCTCTGGATTTTATTCATCAAAGACGATTGTCTTTAGTTCAACTTGTAATCGGTATTCTTCAATCTTTCTTTATTATTCAGTTAATTGCCTTCTAGTTCTTTAATTATTCTTTGTTCATCCTTTCATTGTTGTTAATTATGTTTACTTTAATTATTATTGTTGTTATTAATATTGTTATGAGTAGCTAATTTCCTTTCTAGGGTTGAAAGGGGATCTAGGATTGTTAGAAGGGGTAGATTAATTGATTGAATTGCAATTGCATGGTTATCGTTTGATTATCGTTTTAATTCTAGTTGTTTGATTACTGGCCAAGATTAATTAACTAGTCTCGCGAATTAGGATTGACACCGACCGGGTTAAGACTAAGATAGGCTACGATAATTGAATAGAACTCGTTTAATGATAGCGACCGCATGTTAATCGTAGATCTAAAGGGCATAATTGAATCGACCGATCTTGTGACCTTAGATAACTTTATTGCATGATAGTTGATTACCCCCTTATCCCTGAACAATAATCCTAGTGAACCCGTGACCCTAGACTTTTAATCTCATTGTTTTCAACCTTATAAGTTTGTTATTGCTTATAGTTAGTTATTGCTTATTATTAGTTTGTTATTGCTTATTATTCGTTGTTATTAGTATTAGTTGTTATTGTTTACTTTATTTGTTGTTATTAATTGCTATTAGCTTAGAACTCAAATCTCAAACCCATAAATTGTTACTTTAGAGACAAGCTTAGTTTAACAGATTAGAATACTACCGCCTCCCTGTGGATTCGATACCTTGCTTACCGCTGACTATTAGTTAGTAGTGAATTAGGTTTTACTTTGATTAAGGTGACGCGACTTTACCCTTATCAAATTTGGCGCCGTTGCCGGGGAGGCAACAGTTTTCTGTTTGTTTCTACTTAGTTTGTCTTTTTCGTCTCAGGGAACCTAAGTTCCTTGAGACCGTTCTCATCCTTTTCTTTAGTTTTTGTTTATGCCCAGGTGTTCTAGGTCCGTTCTCGTGCCCTACGATTCCGAACCAGAGAAGACTCTCCGGTCTAGACGAAACTTTTGGAAGGAAATTCAAGAAGCGGAAGACTTGAGTACGCTTGAAACAGTTTACGCCGAATTCGTCGCAGAAAAACCGTCCTTAGAAGAGGATACACCTATTTCTGCACCTACTACAACCATGCCTACTCTAGCCAGCCATTCGGAGCCTACCGTTGCATCTATTCCCAAGGGATTTCAACTCCCTACTACGGGTAATAGTACTTTTGAGATTCGTCCATCTTATATCTCTTTGGTAGAACGAAATATGTTTGGAGGAAGCCCTACCGAGGATCCTGCTAAGCATATGGAGAAATTCACCAATTATTGTTGCTCTATTCCTTTAACGGGTGGGGTGACGCAAGATCAGATTAAGTCGGTATTGTTTCCCTTTTCACTACGAGACGGGGCAGAAGATTGGTTGAGTGAGTTAGATATGGCTGCACTTGGCATCACCGATTGGAATTCTTTGGCTCTTGCATTCTACAAAAGATATTTTCCGCCACAGAAAACCAATGCCATTCGAAGTCAAATCACAAGTTTCAAACAAGGTCCCAATGAGAACTTTAATGAGGCCTGGGTTCGCTTCAAAAAGCTTGTCAAGTCTGTTCCACATCATGGTTTTGATACTTGGTTCTTATGCAACCAATTTTATAATGGGTTATATGATGATCAGAGGAATTTGTTAGATTCTGCTGCTATTGGGAGATTCCAAAATAACACTACTGATGACAATGCTTGGAAGTTAATTGATGAGATGGCTACTCACACTGCTGAGTATGGGAATCCTAGGGGTAATGTGAGGAGAGGAGGTACGGATAATGCCATTGTAGCTCAGTTGGAGGCATTAACTGCCAAAATTGCCGAGTTACAAACTTCAAAGTCCTTGGAAAATAAGCAAACGGTTCATGCCATGGTTCAACAAGAGCCAACCTATGAAAGATGTGGTACTATGGGGCATAATGCGGTAGAGTGTATGAGTACGGTTGATCAAGTGCTTGCTTTTCAATCCTTTAAGCAAGGTTCACCGTACTCTAACTTTTACAATGAAAGGACAAGAGAGCATCCCAATTTCTCCTACCGAAGTCAGAATGTTCTTAATCCTACCCCACCACCGCCTCAGCAACAAGGTTCATCTTATGTGATTCCTCAGAATCGCAATTCCCAAGGTAACTTTAACCGTTCCAATCAAGGTGGCCAAAACTTCCAACAACCTCTACCTTCACCACCTTCAAGTAATGATATGGCGGAACTGAAAGCCATGTTGTAGCAGAGTCTTATGATCCAACAAAAGCAAGATGCTCAGATCTCACAACTGATAGCTCATAACAAGATGGTTGACACTCAAATTGCCCAATTGGCAATTCAAAATCCACATAAACAACCGGGTAATCTTCCTCCTCAAGGACACCCTCCACATGAACAAGTCAATGCCATCACTTTGAGGAGTGGAACCCATTACAAAGGCTCTGAAATGATAAGGGATGAAACCAATGAAAGCTTGGAAGTTGCTGATCAAAGTTCGAAAAAAGGCGAAAAAGAGGCTGAAAACAAGGTTGCTCGATCGAGCAGCACCCTCTTGCTCGATCGAGCAACCCATAAAATTTGCCCAAATTCTTATCGGGAAGTTTCTGAAAGTTACAGTACAACAAAACTCGATCGAGCAATCTCTGTGCTCGATCGAGCAACCCCTGAATTGGATGAAAAGTCTTCAAATTCATCTTCCAAAGCCAAAGAAGCCGAGCCCATTGTAATTAAACTTCCTTTTCCTCAACGCCTACATAAATCAAAGCTCGATAAACAGTTTGGGAGGTTTATGGAGGTAGTGAAGAATTTACAAGTGAGTGTACCATTTACCGAGTTGATCACTCAAGTGCCGGCCTATGCAAAGTTTCTAAAGGATATATTGACAAGGAAGCGGTCCTTTAATGAAGTGGAGACGGTTGCATTTACTGAGGAATGCAGTGCTGTGTTGCAATCAAGATCACCACCTAAGCTAAAGGATTCAGGGAGTTTTTCTATTCCTTGTAATATAGGTTGCTTGACAATTGATAAAGCCCTTTGTGATTTAGGGGCTAGTGTTAGTGTAATGCCATTTTCTATATGCAAAAAGCTTAATATGGGTCAACTTACTGTTACAAACATGACCTTACAAATGGCCGACCGTTCTATTAAACACCCTTTAGGGATTTTAGAAGACGTACCGGTTAGAGTAGGGAAGTTTTTCATAGCAGTTGACTTCATTGTCTTAGATATGGCTGAAGACACCCAAATTCCTATCATCTTAGGACGACCATTCCTCCATACTGCAGGGGCGGTTATAGATGTTAAGAATGGGAGACTTATACTAACAGTGGGGGATGACACTATCACTTTCAACTTAGATAAGGCAATAAAACTCCCCCAACTAGAAGAGACATGTCATAGGGTCGATATTGTGGATTTAACTATTGATGACTGTCTTCCTTTGCGTTTTGATAGGGATCCTCTGGAGATCGCCTTAATTTCCAGCACTGCTGAAGCTGGAAGCTCACAGAGTAAGCCAATAGTTGAGATAGAAAAACTGCTGCCGGGAGAGGAATGCAAGTTACCAAAGGTGTCTAGCTTGGGTAACCCCCCATTTTGCAGCTGGTTTGGGGAAGGCTATGTTTATACAGCTGGTACTATCTATCCTTATACTTTCTTTTATTGTATTTTCTTTTAATTATTTCCCCTTCCCTTTTGTTAGTAGTGTCCTTTAGGTTGCTGCTGTTGGTTGATTGTGTGATGTTGTGCTGTTGTGTTGTTAGCGTCACAATGAGGACACTGTGACATTTAGGTTTGCGGGAGAGTCTTTATTTATGTTGTGTGTTTAGTTTATTTAAAAAGAAAAAATCATAAAAATTGAAAAATTTACAAAATCCAAAAACATGTTTTTTATTTTATTAGGTCGAGTCTTGGTGAATTGAATTACAATGATGATAATTTGCATTGTTTTTGCATTTGAATCCCAAATAAGTTATCTATCACTACAAAATAAAGTTCGGGTTGCGACGGATTATTCCGTCGCTAGATAGGGAATTTCCGTCGCTAAAGACTAATTTGCGACGGATTTGCGACGGATAGTGTCCGTCGCTTATTTTCGTCGCAAACAGTAGTAATTGCGACGGATTATTCCGTCGCACAGTTTTGCGACTGATAGTCAAGCTTTTGCGACGGAGTCGCCGTCGCAAAAGTTGACTGACTTGAATTGGGGTCAAACATAAAGTCAACAGTTGCGACGGAATTTCCGTCGCAAAGTGTTGACTTTCCGTCGCAACTGTTGACTGAATGTTTGACTTGACTGCCACCTGTTGAGCCAAGTCAAACATAAAATCAACTTTTGCGACGGAAATTCCGTCGCAACAATTTGACTTTCCGTCGCAATTATTGACTTTGTGTTTGACTTGGCTGTAAGTCAGTCAATGTTTGCGACGGAATTTCCGTCGCAATAAAGCCTGTATTTTCCAGGATCTGCCTGTTTCCTGCATCCCCTTATACGCGTTAAAACGACAAAAAACCTGCAAATTACAGAAGTTTTCCAGCAGTTACGCGTCCAACAAAGTTACTAATGTAACACAAAACCGAACAAAGTTTTGATTTTATATCATAAAAGTAATTAAAGTCTTACAAATAAAAGGTTCAAAGTACCAAATAGTTAACTAATCACTCAAGTCAGTGGAGTGATTGGAGGGAAAGGAGGGAAAGGGGTGAATGGGTTGGACCTAGCATTATCGCCCCTATCATCATCAAAGTCGTCTCGACCCTGGTTAGGACCTCCAGTTCTGCAGTTTTGAGTAGAATTTCTTGCAACCTGACTCAAGTACTCTTCTATAGCTGCAATCCTTTGAGCCTGCTCGTCGCGCTCTTGTCTAAGTGCAGCATTCTCCTTTGACAGCTTAGTAGCCAAACCTTGGTTGCCCTGAGTCGGGTTTGAGGTAGCAACAGGGTGCCTATGATGGTCAAACAAAAACTTCGCCGCTGGTCCCAATCCGTAGCATCTTCCTTTCTCGTCAAATCCAGTCTCCTAATAATAGATCTCATTATCGTCGATGTTTTCGACTCCTTGAGTTTGAAGCTCAGACTTCTTTGATATGATCTTATTCTGCATCACAAACAAGTTCAGAATTAGTAATTGTCATTTAAATTAAGTAGTTAATGTAATTAAATATATAAATGACAAATTAAACATAAATCACTTAACAAAAAAATGCATAACTTACATAGAGTTGAGCTGGTTTTTTTGATAACCATCCACGGAACGGGTGCTTCTTTGTCTTCTCTAAGACTTGCACCGCATTTGGGATACCAGTTGAAGATTTATCGACCTACAATTTAAATACTTGTTAGTATAACATATATATAAGTATTAAATTATAATTAGATAAATAAATAAAAAATGAAAGAAGATTTAGATTTACCATTTCGTCCATGATTCTCAAGGTGTTTTTTCTACCCATAATGTGAGTAGGCAACGCCTTTCCCTTCTCTTCACATCCCGATCTACGATTAGCCGCGCCTGATTGAGATCTCACAACGAAACCAGGATCTTCGACAGGCCTATTCTTAAGCTTTCTAAACAAGTCCAAAGGAATCCAACTCGGCCTGTGCTCCTCGTCTTTCTGCGAGGCTCGGTAGATCATATGACGTAAACGGGTCTTCATGGCGTCTTCCCAAGATTTCCTTACCATATCTGTATGGCGAGGATCGAAAGAAACCTTTTGCTGTCATGATTAAAAACATAAAGTTAGGAAAATATTAAGTGAATAAATAAAAAAATAAAAAATCAATAACAAAGATAAATTGAGAAAAACAAATTTAAATAGATATAATTATAATATTTTAAATAATTATACCTCAAACCAGTTCCACCAAGACGACCGCAAATTATTTGACGCCTCTTTCCAACATGGCGCATGCTCCTTGTACCCGCAGATTATGGTCTCCGAGATCAGTTTAACCACATCTGCGTCACTGAACCTGAAATTAATAATCATAGTTAAATACATACATTATATATAAATATTATGATTTTTGAATAATCATAATTATGATTAAACAATTAAAGTAAAAGTGAACTAGTCTTACCATACACCTGTTTCCTCATCCGGATCGAGGCGGACTCTGCGAGTAGTAGTCTCCACCTGTGGCGGTGGCACGTTCCTGTCATTCACTCGTTCATTCTCATCCTCCTGCCCTCTGTTTCCTACATTACTAGTACTACCTCTTCTTCGTCCTCCCGCCATATAGAGAAAAACTAAACTATTCAAAGTTGTCATGAATTAACAAACATGTATGTACAATTAAATGACAAGAAACTATATATTGGTATTAATAAATAATAAAAACTATAAATTGTTTTACAAACGACCACACATATAGAAAAAGTAGTTTCAACTAATATAAGAATTAGAAATAATCTTATTCATCATCACTACTTAAATATTGGTTTTCGGAAATGTTGTATTTAAAAAGGGAGTCTATAAAATCTTCTTCTTCCTCTTTATCTTCCTCTTTATCTTCTGCTCCGTCTTCCTTCCGCTTCTGCTCATCCTCCTTCTCCTCCTCTTCTACCTTCTCCTCATTATTGTCCTCTACTTGAGCTTCTTCTTCCTCCTCCTCTATAATTTCATTATCATCTGCCACTTCAATTATTGATAGTAGTGTCTCACTACTAATAACATCTTCTTGAAACGCAGATTCGACAATAGGTGCATCAACATGCGATCTGGCTTTAGTTTTGAATACTGCTGACCACTTATCTTTATCTCTTTTGATATTTGGATATGAAGTATAATAAACTTGTTCAACTTGATAAGCCAACACAAATGGATCATATTTCGGAAATTTTCTGCTTCGATTAACATCCACAAGTTTATAATCCTTATGTATTTGCATTCCTTTTTCAGAATTATCTATCCAATCACATTTGAATAAAATAACATTATATGTGCTTTTTTCGCCTGTGTACGACAATTCAACAACTTCGTTGAGTGTTCCATAGTAGTCAGCTCCCTCAGTCGAACTTACACATACTCCATTATTAAGTGTAGATTTTTCCAAATCTAACCCATCTTTGAAAGTGCGAAATTTGTATCCGTTAATGAAATAACGTTTCCATGTTCGCACCCTTTTCGAAGGACCTTGTGCTAAGGCTATGAGAACTGGATCTTTTAAGTTGTTTACCTATCATTGTTAAATTATTAACATATTATAATACCTTCAGGTATTAAAAAAAATTGAAAAAAAAGAGTAATCTGGTGTTAGTATGTAGTATGTACTTACTTGTCCTCTAAACCATTGGGGAAATCTTGTGTCAAATTTGTTCCAAATATCCTCGGCTGTGAGAAATTGGGGATATTCTGTTTTGATATAATTTTCAAACATCCTATATATTCATTATAAAAAATGTCGAATTAAGTAATAGTTTTTACATGCATGTTGTTATAATTAATTATTAATAATTAAAGTTTCAAAGGACGATTTTTTTACTTACACTTCGTTATGCTTCAATTCTTCTAAATCACAGTTAGATAAAACATATAAGTGTGCACGCTCATATTCGTTGTCTTCTAAAAATCTTTCACGACACTTTCCAGAACAAATTCCCCCGTGATCTTGAAAAATCTCGGGTAAGGTAGAATACGTAGGCTCTTTCGAGCGTACGTCGAGATCCTTGGCTTTTGTGTCCACGTTCTCTTCAAAATAAAAGGAACAGAAATTGGCAATTTCTTCAAGCAAATACGCGTTGCATATAGAACCTTCAACACGCGCTTTATTTCCAATCTTTTTTTCAAATGATTTAAGAACCTATAAAAAACTTGGATAAGATAGACTGCAATAATTAAAGTTAAAATTGGATAATTGTGGAATTAATTACCTCTCAAAAGGATACATCCACCTATATTGCACTGGACCACCCATTTTCAGTTCATACGGCAAATGAATTGGTAAATGCTCCATTGAGTTAAAAAAAGATGGTGGAAATATCTTCTCTAACTTGCAAATGATTTCGGCAATGTTGTTCTCGAGAGTAGTTATTTTTTCAACTTGTATCGATGAAGTACACAAATCTCTGAAAAATTGGCTAAGCTCAGTTATAGCATTCCACTCATTCTTCGGAAGAAGGTGCCTTAAAGCCACTGGAAGTAAACGCTCCATAAACACGTGACAATCATGACTTTTCAATCCATGTAGTTTCAACTCGTGTTTATCAACACATCTACTCAGATCTGAAGCATAACCGTCCGGAAATCTCAAATTGGATATCCAATCACACAACACCTTCTTTTGTTCTTTATTCAAAATGAATGAATCCATTTTTCGCTGTTTAGAACAAACGGTCAACATGTCCTCTTGTGCTTGTGGGGTAAACTTTGTCTTGTTTTTCACATTCATCACCGTGTGAATCAGTTGCTCGAAAAAGTTTTTCTCGATATGCATTACATCAAGGTTATGACGAATTAATAGTGTTCTCCAATAAGGAAGTTCCCAAAAAATGCTTTGTTTCCACCACCCAACTCGAGAAACTTTTAACGAGTCCAATTCAGCTTTACTTGCATCCACAACTTTGGAAAAATGCTTCACACAATCCCACACATCTTCACCCGTTAATCTCGTAGCAGCAAAATCTTTCTCTACTCGTCCTTTTCGAAAATTAACTTTATCTTTGCGGAAAACATGATTAGGTTGTAAAAACTGTCTATGACAATCAAACCAACTCCATTTTCTACTTTTATAAAGCCAAAACGACTTAGTCTCCTTCTCCATACAATATGGACACGCATGTTCACCAGCAGTTGACCAACCCGATAACATGCCGTAAGCAGGAAAGTCATTGATAGTCCATAATAGTACGGCTCTAAGATCAAAGTTCTGCTTTCTAGAGACGTCGTATGTGTACAACCCTGTCTCCCACAACTGCTTCAACTCGCGAATGAACGGTTGTAAATAAACGTCAAGAAATTTTTTGGGACTGTTCGGACCGGGTATAAGTAATGATAGAAACATAAACTGTCTTTTCATACATAGCCAGGGTGGTAAATTGTATGGAGTGAGCATTACCGGCCAGCAGGAGTACGACTTTCCGTATTGACCGAAAGGTGCGAACCCATCAGTACAAAGACCAAGTCGAACATTTCGAGGCTCACTTGCAAAAGAAGGATGAATGCGATCAAAATGTTTCCAAGCCTCGCCGTCACTTGGATGAGACATTATCCCGCTGACACGTGGATTTTCATGATGCCACCGCATCTCTGCCGCAATTAGTTTTGTGGCATAAAGTCGTTGCAAACGCGGTCCTATTGGGAAATAAGTTAAAATATTTTTCCCAACCCTTTTGCCATTTGAATTCTTTTGTTTTTTATATCGATCTCTACCACATTTTCTACACTTATCGAGAAGACTATCATCATCCCAAAACAACATACATCCTATTTCACACGCATCTATCTTTTCATAAGGCAGTTGAAGAGCTTTAAGAATATTGTTGGTTTCATAGAAGTTACGCGTCATAACATGATTTTCAGGAATAATGTCCCCTATAAATGACGCGATACCATCTACACATTTGTGGGGTAAATTGTATTCACATTTCAAAGTTACCAACTGGGAAGCTGACTGCAACAGAGAGATACGACTCCCCTCATACACCGGTTTATTGGCATGTTCCAACATTTTGAAAAAGGCTAGTACATTAGGATTTGGAGATTCATCAACCACTTCGGCGGCAACATTTTCCATTATAATTTCATTAATGTTGTCGCGCAACGCATCCTCCACCATATCCCTATAGGGATTGTCAGACCTCTCCTCAACGGGAAAATTTTCACCATGGCACACCCAATCATAATAGTCATCGCAAAAGCCCCAAAGCCCTAGGTGTTTTCTTACTTCTTGTTCAGCTAAAAATTTGCGATTTCTACACTTTACACATGGGCACCTAATTTCCTTGCATCTACCGTAATCTTCTTGATTCTTAACATAATTAATGAATTCATTAACGCCCATTACAAACTCCTGCCTTAATTTTTTATTACAATCCAATCTTTCATACATCCATGCCCGTTGTACTCTTTTCATTTCAAATCTACATACACGTTTATAATTATTATTATCGACTTAAATAAATATTCAAACCAATAACAACAAGAACTAAAAGTTTACTAATAGCAACAATAACAACAATAACTACTAATAATAGTAACAATAACTCCTATTACACAAACAAACAACAAACAACAAACAAC
>JAIUZE010000875.1:0-24157 GCA_022085475.1 Heliosperma pusillum | reverse complement strand
CATTCCACAAATATGTCTTTCAATTAGAGCCTTAATTTGGAAGATTTCTTCATAACTATTCCACCTGGTAGCATGTAACCTGAATGGGCACTTCTTCACTGATTTGGGACACTTACAAGGTCCAATAAATTTGGATCTCTTACTATTCCATGGACATTTACACTTATACCTACACTTGGCAGTCACTCTCTTATTTCCATTGTGTGTGTAGTAAAAATCATAGCCTTTCTCAATGGAGTGTTGAACCAGTGCTTGTCTAAGAATTTTGTTGTTTGCAAATTTTAAACCAGCTACAAGTTTAATTGGACCTTTGAAATCAGTCAATGAGTTAAATGTTGGACTATTATCATCAAACTCATCATCTGACCCTTGTAAAGACCTCAGATCATCCGAGTCTTCCTCATCATCTTCATCAACTAACACCTCTAAATCATCAACATCAAATATAGGTTGTGAACTATCTTCACCCCCCCCCCCTCCCCCCCCTCAAAGTTTCTGAAACCTCTTCTTCAAAGGATTTTGGTTTTCCATCACCAAACAACTCCTCATCAATTTTATCATCATCAAAATCACTTAGCTCAGCTTCACTGACCTCAGAATCAGTGAACTCTTCCTCTGATTCAACCCTGCCTTTTTTTTTTCTTTGCAGTTTTTTCTTTCCCTCTTTTACAACCTTTCTTTTTTTATTACTCACAACTTTCTCAGTGTCTTTTTCCTTACCAACCTCCCCCTTTAATGCTTCCTTCTTCTTACCAACTAACTCAATACCAGATCCAACACCTGTTTTGCTCACACCTCCAAAATCAACTTTCCTCTTAGATGTTAACTTCACAGGTTTAGGTTTACCTAAGCTTTGTTCCCCCTTTAAAGCTTCCTTCTTCTTACCAACTACCTCAATACCAGATCCAACACCTCCAAAATCAACTTTCCTCCTAGCAGTTAATTTCACAGGTTTACCTAAGGTTTGCCTTTCAACTGGAATAGAGTTTTTTACTCTAGGGCTTCTCCTAATGACTGGATGGATTGTTGCAAGTGGTATTACATCAATTGGTTCAAGAAACACAGAAGAACTTTTTCCCACATCAAAATCACCAGCACTTGTTTTTGGGCCAAATTTACTAGGTATGGGTGGTGATTGTTTATGGTCAAAGTTTAGATTTTTAGTTCTTGGGCTACTTCTATTGGGCATCTTTTGTGTTGGGCCACAACTACTAGATGGAGGTTGTGAGTGGGTAAGGCCAAACTTTGAGCTTTTGGTCATTGGAGAATGTTGGGATAAAGTTGGACCACTACAAGTGTTAGTTTCAATACCACTACAAGTGTCAGTTTCAATAGCATACAAGTCACACATCCCAATTTGGTCCCTTGTCTTCAACACTTCTACAATATCCTTAGCACATTTAAGTTTTCTCTTCCCAGTTGTCAGATTTCTTTTAGGCAATCGATACCATAGTATAAAGTCCTTACCATCTGTCAGTTTCAATAGCATACAAGTCACACATCCCAATTTGGTCCCTTGTCTTCAACACTTCTACAATATCCTTAGCACATTTAAGTTTTCTCTTCCCAGTTGTCAGATTTCTTTTAGGCAATCGATACCATAGTATAAAGTCCTTACCATCTGTCAGTTTCAATAGCATACAAGTCACACATCCCAATTTGGTCCCTTGTCTTCAACACTTCTACAATATCCTTAGCACATTTAAGTTTTCTCTTCCCAGTTGTCAGATTTCTTTTAGGCAATCGATACCATAGTATAAAGTCCTTACCATCAGCCACTTTTTTCCCCATATCCAAACAAAATTCATAGGTAAAATTTTCAATTGGAATTCCAAACTCCATTAATAACTTCCCACCTATATACTTTGTTTTCTCTTTATGAAACTCAAACATTCTCCCATGATGCAGGCGCAGTCCAACTAAACTACTCATCCCTAAAGTTATTGTAAATAAGCGAGGGTTATTAACAATCAAAATTAATCACAAAAGACAAAAATTGAACAAAAGTCACATTAAGCACAAAAAACATTCCCGAATGACATTCCTATTCACATTAAGCACGAAAAACAAAAATTCAAACGCAATTAACCAATTTAGGGTTTTAATTGACATGCAATTAAGACACAAGCATTAACAACAGATGTGCGAACTTTGTCCCTAAATATTAAATTAAATACCTAACACTTCATCAATCTAAATAAAAATAGTCGAAATCTATACAGAAATAGATAATAAATTGAACACTTACCAATTTAATTAGATGAGTCTGTTGGTAATTTTGGTTTACCAAGATTATTAGTTAAAAGAAGCTTGTCCCTTCGCTGTCGAGATTATAGACTAATGGAGAATGTAGAAGTAGATTAATGGTGTGTTTATTTAGGAGAGAGGGAGACAATGAGAATTGTGTTTCATAAAATTAGGTTTATTTAGGAGAGAGAGAGAGAGACAATGAGGTAATTTTGTTTTAGAAAGTGTTTTAGGATACATAAGTCAGGTAACATAAGTCAGGGGCATATTCGTCACTTTCTCTTTTTTTTTGACCGGAAACTTAAAATGGGAGCAATTTTTGATCAGAGATGTATTTGGTGGGAGTAATTTTCAAATATATTTATATAAGGGAGTAAGTGTCAAAAAATGGATTATATAAGGGAGTAATAATCAATTTATCCTAAATAATAATATTAAATACTAATAAAAGATTTAGCAAATTATATTTTATAGTTTTATACCTCTTTATTTTTAATCCTAGAAGCCAAGTTTAACGGTTCCCTAGGTAGCACCAAAACGGACACGGATACGGACACGTGATACGACATCTCGTGAAATTTAGAACACGGGGCACGCTGTTTAAATTTAATAAAATATATATTTTATAGTTATGAAAAACGTACTATTTTATTTTTGTATTAGTATTTGATATTAAATATAAATAATTGAAGGTAAATTGTGATTTTGATTATAATTCATTCTCATTTTCTACCCAAACTCATTTTCGAATCAATCTCTTTTAGTTTTTGACCTCTCATTCCTTGTTTATAAGTGTCCGTGTGTCCGACAAGGTGTCGGACACGGGACGACCAATTAGGAGAAGTGTCCGTGCTACCTAGACGGTCCTAATTCGCTATTCGATTTTTCTAACATGTGCCCTTTACGACACGGATTAATAACCTAAATATGTTATGATTCACAAAATACTTTTGTTAATTATGGTAAAAATAAGTTTATACTTTAAGTATCTGATGGAATATCTTGTAAATATTTCTACATTTAGATTATTAATGTGTGCCCATAGGGCACACGTTAGAAAAATCGTTCACTATTTGGGGTCTTTCGGCAAATAGTCGTTTAATTACCAAAATGATCATCTAAGTTTTAAAGTTCGAAAAAAATAAAGTTTTTTAACTAAAAAATTTCCATCCAAACTTCTCAAATATATTATATTCCCTGAAATAATACAAATCAATGCAAAAACGAGGAATTTTTTTTTTTTACAAAATTGAAAAGTAGTACGTAATATCTTAAAAATTATAAAAGAAGACTATTTATGGGGGGGGGAGGATTACGCATCAGATGTATTATCTCATACCATTTTAGTTTTTGAGTTTACTTATATGTTTTTCAAAATATTTACAATTTACAAGTTATATAATAATTTTTGATGGAAGAACTCAAAATTAATTTAATTTATAAGTAAATTTTTTGAGTTATGTTGTACTTTTTTAGCTTAATATTTAAGTAAACGTGCTCAAAAAGTTTATAGTAAAAATAAAAGAGCACGCAATTTTCTTTCTAATTGTCAAAGCCCAATCAATAACGTAAGTGTATTTCTAATTCTTTAGATATTTTCATATATTATGAAAATGAATGATTTCTTCATATCTCATGATAAGCTAAAAACTATTTTTTTTAATATCGGTTTTTCTAACGTGTGCCCTAAGGGCATACATTAATAACCTTAATATGGAAAGATTCACAACATATTCTCATCACAAATGCAAGTATAAAAATAATTTTACCATAATTAGTGAGAATATGTTGTGAATATTTCCATATTAAGGTTATTAATGTGTGCCCTTAGGGCACACGTTAGAAAAACCGTTTTAATATTAATATTACTATGTTATACTCCCTTGTCCGATTATTTGTTTCCTATTTCTTTTTTTTGTTGTCTCAGTCATTTAATTTGTTGTCCGATCTTTCCTATATTAGGAAGATTTTCTATAAGTAATTTGATATCCCAATGAGACTATTGTCCACATGCCATCCACTAAGTAGAACAAGAAATGGTACCCTGCTCTTTTCTTGATCTTTATGCCTAAATATGAAAGGACAACAATTTACGAGACAAAACGAGTATGGTTATTTTGAAAAAGTATAATTAACCTATGGTCATTACTCATTATGTTAAATAGTTTAGGCAACGTGCTCTATAAAAATAGAAATACACTTTTTTAGGCCAAATAATTCAAGAGAATTGGGAGCCACTGATAATAATTCCAAGCATATTGGAAGATAGTTAAATTAGAAGCAGCAGATAGCAACGTTTTTAACACGTGGTCGATGGTCCTCAAGGTCCCCAATCTCACGTGCTCTCTTATTTATTAATGCAACGCCATTTGATATAGGCATATCGAACATTGCCAAATACTAACACTGGACCAACTTAATTAAATCAGAACGTGGGATAATAGATAGATGAATGATGGAGGAAAAGATTTCCAAAGTAATCAAAGGGCGTAATTACAATAATGGGAGATCGGGGACCTTGAGGACCACCCACCACGTGTTTCGACTTTCGACCCGTCGGCTGACGCTATCTATTAGGAGGTGATCGTTATTTAAGATGACAACAAATTTAACGAGTGGTTGCGGGTTGTGGGTTGCGGGTTGCGTAGCGGAGATTCAAGTTTCGACCAACTTTCCATCTTGTTTTCTGCCGTTCGTAGGCTCGTCAATGATTATGTTTTTTTTTTGTTACTCTGCGGCTCTTATGTATCGACGGTATCTGAAGGTCAGATTTGCTGATGAAGCTGCTACAATTGCTCGCCACCAATATTTGTTCTCCTTCATCTTGCCTTCGACGATATAGTAGTTTGTCTTATTGTTGTAGTTTTAATTTTAAATAATGGATGTAACATGGGGTCGGAGAGCCGGAACATATGTAACTCATCCTTTTCACCGAATGACACCGATGTCAAAAAAAAATTAGCACACTTTAATTCTTGTTTCTTACTTCTAAGATAAGCCTTTTTGGTCTGTGGACGTACCGCAACTCAATTATCTAAAAAAATGTATAAAAATATAGAGTGTTGAGAATGAGTCGATATTCAAATTTAAAAAGTAAATTACTCCGTATTATAATAGTTACTAAAAACATGTTATCGTATACTCCCTTCGTCCTAAACTAAGAAGTAAGAACCAAGAATTAAAGTTTGCTAATTATTGATGGGATACAAAGGAAAGAAAATGAGATAGGAGTGAAAGCAACAACATAAAGAAAAAATCTCATACTCCGTACTAAACAAAAAAAAAGATCGTTCCTCAATACTCACATGCTTTCTCTTGTTCGAAACTTGATCGAATCTCTGCAACCGTAACCTGCAACCACTCGTTAAATTTGTTGCCATCTTAATGATAATCACCTCATAGGATAGTACGGCTTGAAACACCGACGTCGATGGTCCTCAAGGCGGTCCCCAATAGATATCTCCTCCATCATCATTTATCTATTATTCCGCGTTGTGATTTGGTCCACTTTTACGTTTTAGCATAATCGATATGCCAATAGGTTTAGTCGAGTCAATCCGATTTTCAAATCATTTCAAAAACGTTTGTTTTATTCAGATTTTATGTTACAAATTTGGTTCACGACAAGTAAATATTATCACATATCGTCCACCAAGCAAAAATGGGGACCTTGAGGACCACGGACCACGTTGCTAATGCTATATACCATATATAAACCGAAGACATGTGATAATATTTACTTGTCGTGATCCAAATTTATTTGTAACCTAAAATCCGAATAGAACGAGCATTTTATTAATCGTGGACCAAATCAGAACGTGGGTTAATAAATGAGTGATAATAATGGGGAGAAGATGTTCCAAAGCTTGCCTTAGAACAAGATACTCCGTAGAATATAACGGGAGATCGGGGACCTTGAGGACCATCGGCCACGTGTTTCAAACCGTTACTATCATATGAGTAATGAGATAGCAACAAATTTAACGACTAGCTGCGTAGCCAAAGATCGAAGATCCGAAGAATAAAAAACATGTGAGGAAATATATATTTTTAGTTTAATTACAAATTCTTATTTAAGACAAACGCTACCCGTTTTGAGCTTAGGATATATCAAATACATAACGAATTTTATTCCAATTGTTGGCTATGAAATACCAAACTTAACATGGGAGGGAGCACAAATTTAAAGAAAACATAAAATAGAGAAGGGTAGTATTGAAATGAAAGTAGAATCACTTGATTATTTAATGTTAGTTGGGTGAGTGGAGTCTTATTATTACAATGACATATTGTGTAAATATGTAGGGTAAATTAGGATTAGTTGGTTTTATTGGTTACTCAAAAAGGAATGGTAGTTTGATTTGGATAACGAATAAGGTAAGTGTTGCATCTGGTATAAATGGAGGGAATAATATTTAACCCGTCTAAAAATTAAAATGGATAATGTCAAGCAAGACCTAATATAATTTAATACTAGGATTTTGCTTTATGTTGTTGGTTTAAATCATCTCTTTTTCTTTCTTTCATAACTTACTAGTGTAGATCCCGTGCGAATGCACGGTATTTTAAATCTTATCGTTGAGAGATTTTTAGTTTTTAGTGCATGAGACAATCTTAAAACATGACACGGTCTTATCCACTAAGACGGTTCCAATATGTAAAAGTCAGCTCATTTATAAGCACTAAATCAATAGATATTTTAATAATGGTTCGTCGAACCCTAAAATTTGTGTTAAAATATATTGTATTTCGATTGATCACAATTCGTCATATCTAAAGTGTAAAAACCTTACAAATAAACTAATTTTATATACAAAATCTTTTAAAAAAAGCTAACTTGTCATTTAATAGATCATAATAGATTCGAAAAAAAAAAAACTACCTTTATGTATAATACCTTACAACAAAATGGTCGAAAAATGTAAATTAAATAAAGCAAATAGATTAGCCTTTTTCCACTCGAATATATTTTAATGAAGAATTTTTGTGTAAAAAAATTTATTGAAAATATATGGTAATACTACTAAATATATATTGTATAAAAATATATTTCTGCATTTGATATATATAAATTTCTTATGGTGCACAAATTTCATTATTGAAGGATTCTAATGGTAATATAACCATTTATGGGCCTAGTTTGTACAAAATGTTTTTATAGAATGATAAGCTAATTAAAGGCTCAAACCCAAGTTCTGAAATTTGAGCGGGAAAAATTTGTGAGTGACTTATTCTTTTAGTTATAAGGAGATTAGATAAGCCTTTTTGGTTGGGGCATTGACCGCAAAATATTGTTTGTACAGTAGTAATAGTACTCCGTAGTCTTTAACCTGTCTGTTACACGGATTGTTCATTAATTTTGTGAAAAAAAGAATTCTTAAATCTTGATATATTTTTGTGATATTTTACTTTCTTGCGCTCGATGTAAAAACACATTTGAAAGGCGCACTCATATTAAGGTAATTAAGTATCAAAGGAGAATGTTTAGAGCATCTCCAATGGTAAGCAATAAGACTACTAATTTAATTTTTCACATCATATTTTCAAGCTAATACTAGTTTGAAACCGTGTGCTACACAAATAAAATATATACTCAATTATCTAAAAAAGAATAAAAATATACATTATTGAAAATTTCCAATCTTCATGTGTTAAAAGTGAATTATTCTAACGATAACTTAACTATCCAAGATTTCATGCAATGCACGCACGCCATTTATAGAGTTTTTATTTTATTTAGCATATTACTTAGAAATAATAGATTGATTTCTTATTGATTTTTTTTATTTCACTCCATTGTATTTTGAATTTTGATATGAAAAAAGAGAGAAGAAACTTCAAGCGGATACTAATCAAAATAATCTAGTAAAATAATTAAATGTGAATTTTATTTAAAATTTTTTTTTAACCAAATACTAATTATTTCATTTTATTAACAATCTCCATTTATTTAAATGACTTTTTGTCGAAGCTGATAATATCCTTTCATAGTTTTCTTTTATGAAGAGTAAGTATGTATTAAGCCATTTTGGAATAAATAATAATATTACGTACTAATAAAAGATTTAGCAAATTATATTTTATAGTTTTATACCGTTTTTACTTCATTTAATTAAAAGATTATAATTTAGAATTTATAAATATAATAGTTTTATTAAAGATTATATCTTTAATGGAGAGAAAGTAGTCAATGTAACAAAGTCTTAATTGTTTCTTTATTTAAGAAAAATAAATTTGGAGGGAAAACTTTTGAGAATCCTTAGTCTCTTAAGTATAAGGTGGATTAATGTCCTCATATAATTTTTTTTTAATAACTTGTGTTGAAAATTAAAGAAAGTATTATATGGAGACAATAGATCTCACTTAATGCTCATTTACTATAAAGATGTATAGACATTGACCACCTTGTGGCTCAAAGTCTTAAATAATACTCCATCATATCCAATTCAATGTACCCACTTTTTTTTGTATAATTTATGTACCCATTTCCTTTTATGGTAATATTAGACAATTTTATCCTTCGACATCCATTTAATTATATGAAATGTCATCAAATAACAACCATTTAGACTATTTTCATATTTAAATCTAAGGGCTATTTATGACCTTTTTACTATTTGTCAGACAATTTTCTTAAAACTTGTACCCGGGCCCACGAGTACATTGGATTGGATAGGACTTAGGAGTGACTAATACATAAAATATTTATATGTGTATATGAAATACCCTATTTATATACTATTTCCTTAAAATTAGAATATGTTATAAAACTAATAAATCAAGTAGAAAAAAGAGAGAAAATCAATATATATATATAAAACAGGCTTTTTTCGAGCAATTCTATTGGTTCACATCATCTTTTTCAGTTTTTGGAAAAGTATATTATAAGATTTTACAAGATTAAGAAAAGATATTATGCAATATTTTTAATATTACAGCTATTATTTACGTAAGAAAATGTTTGATTATCAATCTAGCAAAAAATTATAATGCAAAGCATTTCAAAACTTACATATTTGGATTCGTGGCGAAAAATGCTTTCATTGGAGTATAAATTTTGTATTATTTGCTACCAATTTTTTTTTATAATATAATACAATTAGAGTATACGCATGCGAAAGTTAAATAAATGACTTTTAAAATAATTTTTATTATTCTAATATTAATATAATAGTTTAGTAAAGGTTAAGAAATAATTATTTAGTATGTTATTTGTCCGATATTGAAAAATATTAGAGATGTGGTGAATATAGCACATATAAGTAATAGAATTGTCCCACATTGAAAAAATATCATAAGCTATGATGATTATATGATTATAAATAGCAGTTATCTTTGGAACTTAGATAGGTATCAACCCAAAATCTTTTGAGTCTCTTAAGTATTGTCTTAGAGACCTCTTAAAAGTTTATATCATTATCTCCAAAAATAGTAAAATTTACATCATCATAAAAAAATTTAGAAAAATATCATAAATATTATCTAAAAGATCGGGTAAAAGTTTTTATATAAAAATTATAAACATCACTTAAATATAATATATGAAATGTATATTGAAATAATTAAAACATTTCGACACTTACATATTTGGATTTTTAGCGAAAAATGCTTTCATTGGAGTATAAATTTTATATTTTTTTGAGTCTCTTAAGTATTCTCTTAGATAGCTCTTATGAGTTTGTATTAAAATTTAATTTAAGAAACTATCGATGATGTACTACTTATATTGGTATAGTATGTTATTTGACCCATAATGGAAAATAATGTAAGCGTGGTGAATATACTATATATAAAAAGAAAAATAGTCCGACATCGAAGAATTAGCATAAGTTAGGGTGACCCTATAATTATAAATAGAAGTCATTTTTGAAACTTATGAGCATGTAAAAGGCTTGATTAATTTCGAGCAAACAGCTACTACTCATGCAGCTATAAATGGTTTCATTTGACATTTTCCGACGATAAGATTATCCATTCCCACATATATTGTAGCCACTACTGACTACTCCATACTCCATAAACATTTTTTCTTGGTGGGCATTTTTTCTGACATTTCAGTGTATATTGATGGATCACACTACACCAATAAAACAATTACAATTCTCTTTTAATCCCCAAATTGCTACACCATTAAGATCATTATTCATAAGTTCATAACAATTGAACAAAGTACAACCCAGTTGAATTATGTTAATAATACAACCAGAATCATGCATAAAAAATGTACCAATATTAATATGATTGACCAGTTTGAATGAAACATCAATATGATTTCTAACAAAATGTACCAATATTAATATGATTGACCAGTTTGAATGAAACATCAATATGATTAACAAAATGTACCAAAATTATGAAACCAGGTAAGATCATTCTAAACAAATAACTCATATAAGTTTATCATGCGACAATAAGTCGGTGCAGCAAAGAAATATTACGATTTCATCAAACCAATAATAACATGGGTTTTGCTGCTACCATTAGAGTATATATTCTAATATTATTTGCACATACTTGGTGTAATTCTTAGTATGTTATTTGTCTCACACTGAAAAAATAATTTAGGTATGGTGAATATAATACCTATAAATAGTAGAATGGTCTCATATCGAAAAATTACACAAAGTAAGGTGATTTTATGATTAAAAATATGAGTCTTTTGCGTATTGTCTATCAGAGTCCTTAAGAATATAATCGTACGTATTTCAAAATCTTCATCAAAAATTAATTTAGGAAAATATTATAAATGATATCAATAAAAAAATTAATTATTTTATAAAAAATATGGTGTGTCACTTAGTAAGTTAGTATGATATTAAATAATACAATTGTCCCACATCATGTATTATTATCTCCACATTAGTTAAACTTACATCATTAAAATTAATAAAGTGAAAAGTCTTTTAATTATTTAAATATACATTCCCTATATTATATTCAAGTGGTGTTTATAATTTTTCTATAAAAATTTTTACATTTCATTTCACATAAAAAATATTATAAAAATGAGTCATCCTTTGAACTTAGATATCAACTAAAAATCTTTTGAATATCTTAAGTATTGTCTTACAGGGCTTTTAAATGTTTGTATTATTATCTTCATCTTAATGCTGTATTACTTAATATGTTATTTGTCCCATATTGAAAAATAATGTAGGTGTGGTGAATAAATTACATATAAATAAAAGAATTGTCCCACATTGGAAAAATATCATAAACTGGGTTGATCATGTGATTATAAATAGAAATCGTCCTTGAAACTTAGATATCAACCTAAGATCATTTAAGTCTCTCAAATATTGTTTTAGAGAGCTCTTAAAATTTTGTGTTAGTTATGAAAAAAATATAAATAGATCCGTGGTAAAAAAAAGATATCATACTTGGTGTAATTCTTAGCATGTTATTTATCTCACATTGAAAAATAATATAGGTGTAATGAATATACTATCTATAAATAGTAGAATTGTCCCATATCAGACAATTATCATAACTTAGTGATCACATGATTACAAATCAATATCTATCTATATTATTAAAGGAAGCTTTTTTCGAGCGTTATAGAGTCTCCAACAATTGAGAACTACTTTCGAGCAATTATATATAGATTGTATCCAATTTTTATGAACTACTTAATATTAAAAAAAAAGGGATAGTGATAATATTTGACGAAGACTATGAAACTTAATAATATTAACAAATAATAAATAATAACAAATAACAATATGAAAAGAATGAAAGTTCAATTACACTACAAACACTTCAAACAATTTTGTAAAGATGCATATATGGAATACTATATAACCGCATGGACAAATCAAAATCTTCTCTACTTCTCCATCTTTTTTCTCTACTAATTATTGATTTGTTTAATTTATTGTTGCGTTTATATTTATACTACATGTATATTGATTTAATAGTACGTGCGTTGACATTGCAGGTAAAACTAAGAGTATAACGTCATAGTTGACCTCATGGATGAAAAGCGCTCAAACAATTTATTTGGTAAGATTAATATTGGAATAAACTATCATCTCGAAATCCCCTTCAAGCTGAAATATTTAGGTTATATACTTCATATACGAAGTACGGTATATGTTAGTGTTATTTGAGGGAATGATAGAAATATTGTATTAACATAAGGTAGTCATTCTGTTTACCACTTATCTTTACACACTATTTATCTATCCATCTATCTATATTATTAAAGGAAGCTTTTTTCGAGCCATTATAGAGTTTTCAACTTTTGCGAAACTCTTTGAGCAATTCTAATCATAGTAGAGTTTCCAACTTTTGTGGAATACAAGAAAAATTAATAGTCTTTCAGTTGGATTTGTTTACTTAAAGTCTTTATAAAAAGAAAATCTATGTCATGTTCTGCTGTATGTATCCTAATTTCTTCCCAATCTTTTTTGTCACTTTTGTATCTGATATTGCATGTTTGTTGTATTAATTTATTATGCATTCATGGTGATTTTTTTGTTCATTCGGTTATTGTAATATTTTGGTAGCTTTTTTTTCCATATGATAATATAGATAAGAATTGATATTGGTTAATGTAATTTTTTTGTAAATATTATTTTAATTTGATTTAGTTAAGAGTTTTATTTTAGTTGAATAACTATTAGATGATGTAAAATTACGTATCTATCCTTAAACATTTGGCACAAAAAAGAAAATCAATATTCTATTTTTTTTTTTTTTTTTTTTTATGGTGGCGTTGAGATTCAGCGCCACCGGGTGGTGCCCTATCGCCATCCTTAATAAAATGTACAATCTTCACATGCATACTAAAAATAGTAAAAACGGGGATTTGATAAGCAAAGTGATACTCGCTCTGTCCAATCAATGCTTTACACTTTTCTTACTTGGGTGTTTCAGTAAATAATTTGAACTTTCTTACTGCGCAAAATTTTCACTATTTACTTTATCTTTTTATTATATTACAGTATTTCGTCTTTCTTTATATCTTGATCTTTACGCAAAGTATACGGAAATAATTCATTGATACAGAGAGTATTTTTTGTATTGTTTTATTGATGATTTATAGAGCTAGCTAAGCGTATAATAAGAAAATCAAATAGTTTGGGACACCAATATATTGACCTAAGCAATTAGTGCTAATGGAGATATTGTACCAAATATTTATGCATATAACCAATCTAACCAATTCATGAGCTCACAAAAATTATTAAAATGAGGCGCAGTTAAGTCAATTTGCAATTTGCAATTTGCAATTTGCAATTTGCATGGTATAGAAGTTGGAATCCAGCCTATTTAAGGGTGGGATTTGGAGATTAATTATAGTAGTTCAATACGAGAATAACGTAACACTTACGAGTGATTAATAAACAAAAGGAAAATGATATATACAACTCTAAGGGTTGTATTTAAGGGTCCAAAAGAGAAAAAAAAAAAAAAAAGCTTAAAATAAGCATTAATGACATCAATATAACCGTAATTTTACCCTAAATTCCAATTCTAATTTTAACTATACTTAAGGAAATGTAAATTTTTATTTACAACCCTATGGGTTGTATTTATCATTATCCTTTTGTCTCATACACTATAGTATAGAGAACGATTGGTGTAAGGTAGTCGGTACGCTACACAGTATAACCTTTTAAAATTTAAGATTTATACTGGATTATATATTTCACTTCATTTATCATTTGTTTATATTATACACGAGAAGCCATAAATAAAATACACGAATTTGCTAGAGATTAGAGTATTTTTTGCAATTATACTCCTAAAGCAATTTAGGGATTACGATATATTTCACTTCATTTATCATTTGTTTATATTATACACGATAAGCCATAAATAAAATACACGAATTTGCTAGAGATTAGAGTATTTTTGGCAATTATACTCCTAAAGCAATTTTATGGATTACGGAGTACAAATTGAATTCTTATCATTGCCGGTACAATAGAAGGAGTAATTATAATACTATAATATCAATGTTCCACATGCAATATGTATTCATTTAAATTTCAGATGATTTCTATATATCTATAGTACGTAATTACTCATGAAAAGAAATCTTATTACCATGGGCATGGGTCAAAACAAACAAAATACGGCAATAAAGTAAAAAGAAATATTTGAATGAAGGAATTGTTATTAATTACCAAGAAATTTTTATAGTGCATATGAAAGACCTACCATATATTCGAGCACTATTAAAAACTACCATGAACAATATGAGATATAATAATTTCATATGAAGTAATATAATTATTAAAATAGGTTTAGGAGATTATAATCAAGAAGAATCTAATCTAGAATGAGCTATTTTAGTGAGTTCAACTTCTAATATCTCGCAACTACTCTCTCTATATATTTATAATTATATATTACATGTTGCATATCACTATACCATTATTGATGTATGATTTTATCATATATATTGTACAATTTCTACAAAATAAAATATTCTTCCTACTTTTGATAGAGTTGAGGTATATTAATTTAATAAATATTAACATCTAATCGGACTTTTAAGTTCTAAGAAAGTTTAGATATGATATATCAATTTTTTTATTTATTTATTTAGTTATCATAAAAAATAAATTGACATGTCGCTCCAATTGAAATTGACAATAATATAGCATTATAATTTGCATACTTTTATGAACCCAAAAAAAAATCCAATTAATTTACATACTTTCCCACAAATAACTCACATTATATGTGACTAGATAAACTATAATAATCACCATCCTCCTCATATTCCTACAATTGATTTATATGTTTGTTAATTTTTTGTCGTTTAAAGTTAATAAGTTAAGGGTCAAACTTTATACATACTTCAAAATTACTTCACAATAAGTTAAAACGTACAAGGTCAAAATTAAAAGATTATTTCTACAAGTTAACTGTTATAGAAAATTTAAGAAAATGACATTAATGTAGACCCGTGCATCGCACGGGCATTAAATCTAGTATATATATATAAAAGAGGCCTTTTTCAGGCAACGAGAGAGTCTCCAACTATTTCAAAATACTATTTTATTTTTTATTGATAAAACTACCTTACACATAATTTTATTAGGCTAATTAAATATTAAATAAAATATATTATATTATATAAAGATTGAATTTTAATATTATCAACTTTTATTCATACATATACTTTCCAAGTTATGGTTAAACTCTTAAATTTTGATTATATTTTTTAAACTAATTATTTTTCTAATAATATTATCAACTTTTCAACTTTTTAGAAACTCTTTAAATAAAAGTTAAATTCATAACTATTATTTGTCCCACATTGGAAAATAATGTAGATGTGCTAAAAATATTACATATAAATAATAGAATTTTCCCATATTGGAAAAATAATAAAGTGGGTAATCTTATGATTATAAATAGGAGTCATCCTTAAACCTTATGTATCAACCCAAAAATTTTGAATCTCTTAAATATTGTCTTAGAGATCTTTTAAAAGTTTGTAGATGTGATGAATATACTATGTATAAATAGTAAAATTGTCCCACATCATAAAACTAACATAAGGTGAGTGATCCTATGATTAAATATAGGAATCATTCTTGGACCTTATATAACAAACTAAAATCTTTTAAATCTCTTAAATATTGTCTTAGAGATCTCTTAAAAGTTTGTCTATTATTATCTTCACAATTGTTAAATTTACATCATCAAAAATTAATTTTAAGAGGTATTATTAAAAAAATTGAAGTATTGTAAAAAAAATTATGAAGATAATATAATTAGATTCGTGGTGAAAAAAAACCCTGAAAAGTATAGAAACTCATATTATTTGAACATATTCGGTGTAATTTTTAGTATATTATTTGTCATACATTGAAAAATAATGTAGTTGTGGTGAATATATTACCTATACATAGTAGAATTGTCTCACATCAGAAAATCATCATAAGGTGAGTGATCTTATGATTACAAATAAGAATCATATTTGGAACTAAAATTTCAACCCAAAATTTTTTGAGCCTCTTACATATTGTCTTACAAAACTCTTAAAATTTGTATTATAATTTTCACTATAGTGAAATTTACATCATTAAAAATTAATTTAGAAAAGTATCATAAATAATAATTTTGATGGTAAACTATTTAATGTGTTATTTGTTCCACATTGAAAAAAACAATGTAGGTATCGTGACTTGTGAATTTATACTACGTATAAATATCAAAATTTGTACCACATTAAAAAATTATCATAAAGTGGAGTGATCATAAATATGATCATCGCACGAGCTTTTAAACTATTTTTTTATATTGTTATGTTAATAAATGACTTTAAAAATTTAATAAATGACATTTAAAATATTTTTTTATTATTCTAATACTAATATAACAGTTTGGTAACAGTTAAGAAATAAATATTATATGAAAAAAGATGGTGTAATACTTAGTTTGTTATTAGTCCCACATTGAAAAATAATGTATGTGTGGTGAATATATTACTTATAAATTGTAAATTGTCCCACATTGAAATATTATTATAACATAAGGTGATCATATGTTTATAAATACGAGTCATCCTTGAATTTCGGTATAAACCTACAATTTTTTAAGTCTCTTAATCATTGTTTTGGATAACTCTTAGCAAAATGGAATTATAATAGAATAGTTAAATTTACATTATTAAAAATTAATTTAGAAAATTATCATAAATAATAATTTTGATGATAAACGACTTAATGTGTTATTAGTCTCACATTGAAAAATAATGTATTTGTGGAAAATATATATACTAAGTATGATTATAAATAGGAGTCGTTTAGTCTCTTAAGTATTGGTTTAATGAACCTTTAAAATTTTGTATTATTAATTCCACAATAGTGAAATTTACATAATCAAACTTAATTTAGAAAATTTAGGAAAATATCCTATATAAGTAATAATTTTTATGGTGTACTACTTAATAAGTTATTTGTCCCACATTGAAATATAATACAAGTGTGGTAAATATATTACGTATAAAAAAGGTATATTGTCCCATATCAGAAAATTATCATAAGCTAGGGTGATCCTATAATTATAAATAAGATTCATCCTTGGAACTTAGATATCAATAACCCATAATCTTTTGAGTCTCTTAAATAGTATCTTAGAGAGCTCTTAAAAATTTGTATCCACATTAGTGAAACTTACATCATTAAAAATTAATTTAGGAAAATATCATTAAAAAATAAAGTGAAAAATATTTTATTTATCTCAATATACATTTCCTATATTATAGTTAAGTGGTGTTTATACTTTGTATATAAATTTTTTTACATTCAATTCACAAAAACTATAGTGAAAATGAGTCATCTTTCAACTTAGATATTCACCCAAAATCTTTTGAATCTTTCAAGTATTATCTTTCAGAGATTTTAAAAGTTTGTATTATTATTTCTATCTTAATGAAATTTACATCATCAAAATTAATCTAGGAAAGTATCGTATATAATAATTTTAATGGTAACTACCAAATTTGTTATTTGTCTCACATTGAAAAGTAATGTAAGTGTGGTTAATATACTATGTATAAATAGAAGAATTGTCCCACATCGGAGAAATATCATAAGCTGGGATGATCACGCGATTTCAATGATATTGTCCTATATTATATTCAAGTGGTGTTTATAGTTTGTATATAAAATTTTGTTCATTCAATTAAACAAAAATATTGTGAAAATGAGTCATCTTTCAACTTAGATATTCACCCAAAATCTTTTAAATCTCTCAAGTATTATCTTTCTGAGATCTTAAAAATTTGTATTATTATTTCTACCTTAATGAAATTTACATCATCAAAATTAATTTAGAAAATATCGTATATAATAATTTTAATGGTAACTACCAAATATGTTATTTGTCTCACATTGAAAAGTAATCAAGTATGGTGAATATACTATTTATAAATAGAAGAATTGTCCCACATCGAAGAAATATCATAAGCTGGGATGATCACGCTATTATAAATAAGAGTCGTCCTTGAAACTTAGAGATGAACCCAAAGTCATTTAAGTCTCTCAAATACAGCGCCCTTCGTCTCGGTCATTTGTTTGCCTTTTTTTTAGGAGTATTTTAGTCAAAGGCAAACAAATGATTAAGACGAAGATAGTATTATTTTAGAGAGCTCTTAAAATTTTGTATTAATTATGAAAATAATCTAATTATGAAAATAATTAGATTTGTGATAAAAAAAAATGCTATCATTACACTATAGAATATCATATTATTTGTATATACTTTGTGTAATTCTTAGTATGTTATATATCTCACATTGAAAAATAATGTATGTGTGGTGAATATACTAATAACTATAAATAGTCTATATCGAACAATTAGCATAAGGTGCGGTGAACAACCCAAAATCTTTTGAGTAACATTGTCTTAGTGAGCTTAATTCTTAGGTACTTTGAATCATTTTTCGAGTCATAATATAGATCAAATATAACTTGAGACCCGACAAGATTGGTGACATATGTTTAAAATAGAATAAGTTGAATCAATATATCAATATTATTTTTTTAAAAATTACGGAGTATATTCTATTATAATCTTAAAACTTCAAAAGTTTATTTTTATAAGTTAACTGTTATAGAAAAATTACGAAAATGACATTAACGTAAACCCGTGCATCGCACGGGCATGAAATCTAGTATGAGTCATATTAGGAACTTATGTATCAAACCAAAATCTTTTGAGTCTCTTACGTATTGTCTTAGATAGCTTAATTCTTAGGTTATTTGGATCATTTTTTTTTTTTGTGAATGTATCAATAAAAACATATGTAAGCCTATTAAATGATGTGAATGAGAGGGTTATGTTAATATTTTTCGGGACATAATATAGATCAAACATAACATAAGTCTTGACAAAGTTGGTAAAATATGTTTAAAATAGAATTTGAATCAATATATCAATATTATTTTCTTAAAAATTATATTTATTATAGTCTTAATTCTTAAAATTTTTATCTTTATAAGTTAATTGTTATAGAAAATTTATGAAAATGACATTAATGTAGACCAGTGCATCGCACGGGCATGAAATCTAGTATATTCATATATGTATGTCTAACTAAAAGTGCAAAATAGGTTAGTAAATACCTCCATTTTTTCAATTCTTCCCATTTGAATTTTTTTGTCAAGTTTTTAATCATTCGACTTTAAATATCTTAAAGTTGCAATGAATTATCATACAGCACTTATATTTATATTTATATTTATCAATCACATCATTTCTATATGTACATGAGTATTATAAATAAAAATAACAGCATCAAGAAAAGTGAAGGTATAGTAGGAGCAACCTAACTTGTGAAGTTAACCGTATTAAATGACGAGATAATACAACTAACAACAATGACGACGAGCGTATTAAAGCTACATGGGTAACAACGAATTCCATTTGGAATTGAAAAGAGTATATTATACGGAGTGTTATATAGGTTGCGTAATTGCATTTGGTAATGAGTCTACGTATATAAATGAAACCTAGTAGAAAATATATACTCCTAGTTAAGATTATCTGTCTAATTTTTTTATCACGGAATGAAACGCAAAATAAGACAGACAATTCGCTGTTAAAAATTAGAGACATGCAACAAGTGACGGGCCTATCGATCTATTGTTATTGCTTACATACTAGGAATTGAAAAAAGTACATTATGATTTACGACACAAATGAAAATTCAAGATTACATTATTACATAAAGACAATAATAATTCAGACGGGTCACCCCGTCTTTGTACATTACGATTTTAGTGCAAGTTGTCCCTCTACTTGCTCTTTTTAAGGAGGATTATTCCGTCTTAAGCTTAAGACGGGTCGCCCCGTCTTTGAGAGAAGGTACACTAGACTCCTAGAGTTCTTCGGGTAATGGCTGAAACTTGTGCTGAAGAACTGCAATATATTCTGGAGAAGTTAAACCGCCGATAGTCACACTTGATTCGAAATTGTTGTCTAATGTGTGTCGGGCAATCTTGCGCGCACGTCTCAGGTTGGTATATAAAGCATCCCAACGTCCCGTGAAAGAACCCACGGGTCCCACTTGAGTAAGAACCTACATTATTAAAATCCGGATTAAATAAGGTTATTTTTATAGCGGGGAACATGTTAAAATAACCAAAATGGGAATAATTAAATTTTAATTTATTGGAAAAAAGGTGAATGTGATTACAATTTCAAATTTTCATGAATCTAGCCATTAGTTATTTCCATTTTGGTTATCTTATCACGTGAACAGTGGGTATATAATAGAAAAATCGATATTAATTAAGACTATTGGACGAATTTTGATTACCCTATTAGTTAACTAAACTGTATTCTATAAATTAACTAAATTGTATTAGACTAATTTTGATTAACCTATTTTTAGTATAATTTTGATATTTCACTCACGTTCATAATATTTCGGCTAGTGGTTTCGGATCGGGTTGTTGAGTCAGTTTCTAGTCAACAAAGTTCGGGCCATATTCGGGTCGGGTCGGGTCAGGTCACTTCGGGTTTCGGGTTACATTGGAGCGAGGTTTGTAATTCGGATCAATTTCGGGTCTCGGTTTCAGCCTTTTCGGGTCGGGTTGGTTTTGGCAGGTCTAAATACATACATTCATACAAGTAGCCGTAAGAAGACTATAATTCTGATAGTGTAGTTTCTGAACTTTATAATAAAATTTTAGAATTTTGTTATAAAAATTGTGAGCATTATAATAAAGTGTTGAGTTGTTCCACTTAAACACCAAACTCGAAAAATTACAATTTAACTAAAAAACAGCACATATATGTTAATTAAATTTGAGTTGTAATAACAAAAAAAAATTAAAGGTTGAAACATAAAGTTAAAAATACTCAGAAAAAATACAGACAAACTCAAATATATATTAGGTCTGCTGTTGGTGATAAAACCTAGCTAGAGACGATGAATGCTTACCGAGTTTTGAGAACCAGACCAAGGACAGTTCCAAGCGATAAGAAAGTCGCGAGCATTACCGTCAACATCAGTGGCACGATAGACACGAGCACCAATTGAACCTTCAGCCAGTGCCGGAGGTTTGACATGGAGGAAGGCAATCCACTGGCCATTTTCAAAAGTTCGAGGCGGTTCCATCTTAAAGTTACCTCCACTCCAATCACGACTAGCCACCAGCGTAAGTCTAGTGCCAGTACCATTGTAAATAAGCAAATGTGTGCTAACACCATTGCCATATTGCCACTTGAGGTCAAGTACATGAGACAACGCCCTCGCGTTCTTATCATCCGATTGGATGAATCGAATCGCCTCCCGGGCTAGATCGACTTGGTTTATTTTTCTGTTTGCGTACCTTGGCAACCGGGACACCACTTCCCTTGATACTACAGTTCCAAACACAGCACTCATTTTTTTTTTTATTACCGTTAGTTTCTTCCACACTTCCACAACTACTACTCAACGCTTCCTTCCATATATAGTATATATAGAAAGTAGATACCCGGCCAAGTTGGTTAGTGTGACTTGGGTCTTGTAAAGTTGTAACTATAGTTACGGGTCGGGTAATTACGGTTTCAGGTATAATACGAGTCGGGTGTATTATATGACTATGGCCCTGTTCTTTTCGACTGAAATGAGCTTAAATGAGCTGAATTGAGTTAAATGGAGGTGAGCTTAATTGAACTAAATTGAATGGAGCCGAGTTAAAGTGAATGAAGTTGAAGTAAGACCTAATTTTGTGAAGAGATGAGTTGAATAGAACTGGTTAAAGCTAAACTAAACTGTGTTGAATAGAGCTGAGCTGAAATAAAACGAGCTGAAATTAAGCTGAAAAGAACAGGGCCTATGTATGTCGGTTTGTAGAATAAGCTGACCCGGACAGTGCCCGAGCCCAAATATTATATCGTTGGACCCTGGCAAAACTGATCTTACCCGACCCGATCCTGACCAAAAATCTAAATCGACCCGACTATGTTCAACCCGACCAGAATATTTTTTACCGCAAACTTATCGTTATCTTCAGATAACTTGAAAACTCGAAATTAACCCGAACGTGAAATAATACTATCCTACCTGAATTCTTGCAAACCTTAACAAACTGAATTGACCCGATCCGATTGACCCGATTGTCAAGTCGGTAATAGGGACCAAAAGCTAAATATTAAATGATGACATGACGGTTAATCACTCAATAGCTGAACATTATTAACCCTAAATTATTACTCCGTATCATAAGTTTTAAAAAATATAGGAAAAAATATAACGTAAATAGAAAATTAGTTTTCAATCATAAAGTAAAAATATCTATCTTAGAATAGATTTTATTGTACAACAAAAAAAAATACAATCTTACAATAAATTTTAGAGTTTAATTGCAAAAAAACATTCATAATTTAGTTACAGTATAGAGTAAAAAAAATTCAATTCTGCTTAAACCGAGATTCATATACATTTTATTTCATGTGGTCATTTTTTTTATTTGAAAATTTAAAAGATTTCACAATATATCAATTTTATGGTGACATTATCTCTCATATATAAAACTTGTAGAGCTTTGAGCCTATTACCGGTCTTTACGGGAAAAAAAATATACCGAGTATTATACAATTGTATCAAATTAAATTGAGCTTATAAATTTTTTTTTGAGTTAATTTAAATAGTGATTTTGCTTTAAATCTCGAAAAATGTTGACGTAGATTCATTGGTCCTAAATAGTTACAAACAAAGCATAAAACGACAATTAGTTTACCTCATTTAGCCAAAAAAAATTCCATATACCTCCTCGCATACACTGAAAACGTATTAGTAAATGAATATATGAAATTAATATTGTAGTGTTTTTTATATAAAAAAAGTAATAGAACTGATTCTATAGTCTAACTACCATAGGCACAAATTCTCATTATTTGTGACGGGTCATTAGCCATATTCAACTATTCGATTATTCATCACAAGCTTTTGACAGGTGGATTAAAAATCACATGATAGATAAAAGACAAGGCATATGTGATTTTTCTAGCCACTCTAATTTCTGTTTCCGTTACGAGGGAGACTTACTACATTTTAGCTCTCTATATATAGACATACAAAGAGCTTAAGAGACTGGTAACATAGAATCACACATATAATAAAGGAAATAAAAAGCAAAAGAAAGAAAAGGGAGAAGATGGCGAATCCATTTGGCGCGGTGGTTGATAACTATTACTTGGATAGATTATCGCTATACGCAGGCGAGGCCAAAACCCTAGAATTTCGAGCTCGAGAGGCCTTACTTGCAAAACAAGATTTTGCGGCAGCAGCCGAGACGTACGTGAGAGAACTAAAGAGGTTGTATGGGAACGGTGTGACCGCCCATATGATGGTGTACAATGCCACCGGTGACACCCTTCGTTTGGAAACGTATAAGGAGGAAGAAGGCCATATTGGTCGGACTCCGTACCCGTTGGTCATAGGTAATGGCCAGTGGGCTTCATTCCTTCATGTTAAGCCAACCTCGGCTGCACTGGGCTCTTCGGGTTTCCTTGTCTACCGCGGTAAGAATGCGTCTGGCCAAGTCCGCTTTTATTTGATAGGTTGGCGTGTCCCGTGGAAGGCCTTCGGCGCCACTAATTCCAAAGTATGTAATCTCAAATTCACTCTGTTGTTGTGAATAGTTTACGTTTGCTTTATTTTTAAATTTATAATTAAATTATTAATTATTTATTTATTATTATTATTCTTATTATTATTATTATTATTATTATTAACTCTTCTATTTTTGATAATCTTCATTTTTGATAATCTTCATTTTTCGCATTATTCAACATATTTTCTCTATTTACTTATTTGGTAAGTATTGTGCAGCTCAAATTGAATGGCATGTGGGGTAGTTTATTTTGTGTAGTTCAAATTCATTATTTTATTTCTTGTGTAAAATTGTGTAAAATGGAATGGAAAATTATACTTTATTTGTTTACC
>JAIUZE010000874.1:0-15188 GCA_022085475.1 Heliosperma pusillum | reverse complement strand
TGAGGACATCAAAGCAGGCCGTGTTACTCCTGTTGGTATGTCTTCTCCTTCTTTTATTCATATGATTGAGATTAACCATGCAAGTTTCGGAACTTGGGTATTAGATACTGGTTGTGGTTTTCATCTGTGTAATCATTTGCAGGGTCTAAGAAACATCAAAACTCTCGCAAAGGGTGATGTGGACCTGCGAGTGGGGAATGGAGCTAAAGTTGCTGCCGTTTCAGTGGGGACATATGTGATCCAGCTCCCGAGTGGATTTGAGTTATTGCTGAACAACTGCTACTATGTACCCAGTTTATCTAAAAACATTATTTCTGTTTCCGTACTTGTTAGAGACGGTTTTTGTTTTGTAATAAGGGATAATAGCTGTATTTTCTCGTTAAACGAAATGATTTATGGCAAAGCAGTTTCCATAAACGGAATTTATGTTTTAGATCAAAGCACAGATGTTATGCATATGAATAGTAAGAAAGCAAAGGTTGGTGACAAAGATCAAACCTATTTATGGCATTGTCGTATGGGATACATAAATGAGAAACGCGTGAAGAAGCTCATTGATAATGGGACTATCTCTCCATTTGATTATGAATCATTTGGCACGTGTGAGTCATGTCTCATAGGCAAAATGACTCGAATTTCCTTCAAAGGTGTTGGAATGCGCGCTGCTGACCTATTAGGACTCATACATACAGATGTGTGTGGACCTATGTCAATCAACGCTAGAGATGGCTATAGATATTTTATCACTTTCACGGACGATTTAAGTAGATATGGACATGTCTACTTAAGGAAGCATAAAAGTGAGTCATTTGAAAAGTTCAAGGAATTCCATAATAAGGTTGAAAACCAACTGGATAGAAAGATTAAAGCACTACGTTCAGATCGTGGTGGCGAATATCTTTCGAATGAGTTTGATCAACACCTTAAAGACTGTGGTGTAGTACTCCAGTTAACTCCACCTGGAACACCACAATTGAATGGTGTGTCCGAACGGAGAAATCGAACATTACTTGATATGGTTCGATCCATGATGAGTCACACGGTTGTACCTGATTCATTATGGGGATACGCTCTTTTGTCAGCTACTTTAATACTGAACCGAAGTCCGTCTAAAGCTGTAGACAAGACTCCATATGAACTATGGAAGGGAACGGTCCCTAACTTGTCCTTTATTCGGGTTTGGGGATGCGAGGCTTTTGTCAAGTGGAGACTGACGATAAGCTCGGCCCACGACGGTCAAGACATACTTATTGGTTATCCAAAAGGGATGTTTGGTCATTACTTTTACTCGCTACCGAGCATCGAGTTGTTGTTGCGTGTCTAGTGGCGACAGTTCTTGAGAAAATTCCTTCGGAGAATAGGGACAAGTAATGAAACCTTCGATCTGTCGGAGATTCAAGAACCAACAACCGAGCAACGAATGGAGGAAACTGTTCCTTCATCATCGGCTGCGGTTAATATTCCTTTGGAACCTAGGAGGTCGGGTAGACACTCTATTCCTCCAGACAGATACATTGGTATGGTCGAGGAGAATGAGAGTAATGACGTTTTACTCCTTGAGAGTAACGAACCCGTTACCTATAAAGGTGCCATGACCTGTTCCGACTCAAAGCTATGGCTTGAAGCCATGCAATCCGAGATGTACTCTATGTACGAGAATAACGTATGGGATCTGGTTGACTTACCTGATAAGGCTCGGCCTCTTCAGTGCAAATGGCTTTATAAGATAAAGCATTCTGTAGAAGGACAACAAGATACATACAAGGCACGACTAGTGGCAAATGGTTTCACTCAAGTGCACGGTTTGCACTATGATGAGATTTTTGCACCCGTAGTCATGATGCGTTTCATTCGGATAATCTTAGCGATTGCCGCTTTTCATGACTATGAAATTTGGCAAATGGATGTGAAAACCGCCTTCTTAAACGGTTATTTGGAGGAGGAGTTGTACATGGTACAACCCGAAGGTTTCATTGATCCTAAAAATCCTAAGAAAGTATGCAAACTTAAGCGTTCCATCTATGGACTTAAGCAGGCATCTCGGAGTTGGAATCATCGTTTCGACCAAGTGATAAAAGAGAATGGCTTCACTCGATCGGTCGAGGAACCATGTCTATATATCAAGTCGAGTGGGAGCAAGATAGTCTTCCTGATATTGTATGTAGATGACATACTCTTGATTGGGAATGACATACCTCTCTTAACTTCGGTGACAGTTTGGTTAAAGAACCATTTCCAGATGAAAGATCTGGGCGAGGAAAGGGAAATTTTGTGGGATCCGTATTACAAGATAGATCACGGACGGATTGTTAGCCATAAGTCAGAGTCTTATATAGATAAGATTCTTGAGAAGATTTCAGCCTGACCAACTCCAAGAAGGGGAACCTTTGCTATGGTCTTCTGGATGCAGCTGAGCAAGTCAGGCACCTAAGGACATCGGAAAAAAGATGGGTCGATGATCGAGCGCATGAGTCGGATTCCTTATGCATCAGCTATAGGATCGATCATGTATGCCATGATATGCACACGTCCAGACGTGGCATATGCATTGAGTATGACTAGTCGATACCAAGGCAATCCAGGTGAAGCACACTGGATGGCTGTTAAGAATATCCTTAAGTACCTACGGAGGACTAAGGATTTGGTATTGACTTATGGAGGCGACACTAAGCTATGCGCAATCGGTTACGCAGATGCTAGCTTCCAAACGGATCGAGATGACTCAAAATCTCAGTCTGGATTCGTTTTTACTCTTAATGGCGCTGCGGTCAGCTGGAAAAGCGCCAAACAAAATGTTATAGCAGATTCTACGACTGAATCCGAGTACTATGCTGCTTCAGAAGCTGCGAAGGAAGCTATATGGATGCGTCAGTTCTTACAAGGACTAACTGTAGTTCCTAGTTCGAATGATCCGATCACCATCTATTGTGATAATAGTGGTGCCATCTTTCAGGCTAAGGAGCCCAAGTCCAGCAACAAGTCAAGGCATGTACAAAGGAAGACTCACATGATACGAGATTATGTGGAGCAAAGGGAGATAGTGATAGATAAAATTGCCACGGATAATAACGTTGCAGATCCTTTCACTAAACCTTTAAGATATGATAAGCATGTAGGGCACGTTATTTCCATGGGAATCAAACGTGTTCCTGAGTTGTATTAGTTGTTTTTTATGGATTAGACATCTGTACCTTTTCATAAAACTATTAATAAAATCATCGTTTTGTTTGATATATTGTTTTTCATGTGGGTTGTACAGACAACATTGAACACCACAAAGTGAACTGAATTACTTTATATATGTTTTGGTCCGTAATCACCTACATGAGCTGATAACTCTGGTGATTATATTGTGACGTCGATTGATGGTGGGTTCAACGAGCCATAAGTCAAACAGTTGACTGATCGATCACATATGCGGGATATACTGATACCTCGTAGGACAGTTTTGTGACGACGTTATGGAGTCCTAAATGTTTCGGAACATTAGGTGCAAGGTCGTGGATAGGACATCCATAGTGTTCCTAGAGTCGATTCTTTTGACTATCGACTGTCTCTTGAGATAAAGGCAGTTTTTGGGTGACTTTGGTTTCTTTCTCATGGTGACCGTAACAGGAGGCTAAGTAGTTTTTCACTGGGTCATTTCATACTGCGCTTGTGTCTGCAAGATTCGAGTTGAAGAAAATATCCAACCTTTATCAGGATATGATATTTCTCAGGGCCACTCGAGGAGCTGTAACTGAAATGCATGGCCATGCTCGAATACAGATTCGTTTATCAGTTGAGTTACTCTCTAGTCGGGAAAACCACTCTTGATACAGATCACTTGTAAACTACGACCTTTGTAAATACGGACTTTGCAAATTGGTTTACCTTGAGTGGGAGAAATTTATATATAGGATATGAGAATCGGTTATCGCACATACACTTGTACGGACAAGTGGGAGATTGTTGGAGCCAGTGTCCTCCACAGTTAGTGCAATAACATAAATAAATCTCTGTAGGTTCACAGGGTATACTTCGTATAATAATCAGTTGATTAAAGTTTATCAATAACGGTTGGCTTGCTAGATAAGTTTGACGTTATTGTCATACTGATGGCGGTAATCAACTGGTCCCTAAAAGTCACACCTATTGGATGTGTTCGAGAGATATGATTATTTGAGAAAAAAATTATATTGATGCCTTATAATATGACTAAAAGGTTAGTCATTGTTTTTGACTAAACGGTTAGTCAATGTGATGATAAAAAATTATTTAATACAGATTAAATAATGTTGTTTAGCCGAATTAACAGTAATTCGCGATTAAATATAAAAGGTTATATTTAATTGTTATATATATTGCAAGCTAAATTAAATATAAACGGATATGTTGAATTAGTAAAATTGTAAATATACGGATATTTATAATTAATAATATACGGATATTAATTGCAATATATTAATAGCTAAATATGAACCGAAAATAAAGTATTATAATACTCTAAAATTTCGGCCATATAGAGGGTTTTTAGGAAAGAAAATACATTTCCTAATTACACTAGGATACCTTGTGATAGGGGACTATTTAAAGGAATTGGTTTCCCTATTTTATTCTTCTTGAAAAAACCTAATCACAAGTTGAGCCTCCACCATCACATAATTCACAAAAAGAGAGAAAACGGTTTCTCAAGAGTTCTAGCAATCTCAAGGCATATCTTGTTCCATCTAGGGTGTTTTGATTAAGAGAATACCTATTTTGGTATTTGTTCTTAGGCCTTTATCGCAAGGACTAAAGGTTATTTCTTAATCCCTTCGTCTTATGCAATTTTGTTTATGACTATTAATCTTATAAGTTAATTTTCATTATAATCCTGTCGATTTAAAGGGTTGTATACGGATACAAATCCCACACGTGCAAGATTGCACGGGAGTGTTATTCAAAACTCTAATAAATTATATTTAACTAAATAGATATGTTATTTATATAAAGTTTGACAATGAAGTATTAGATTGATTAGTTGTTACATTTATGTTACAAAAAATAACTATATTCATATGGTATTCATATGTGTTAAAACTTTTGGTTTAAAATAAACATGAGCATGTGTTATTTCAACAAATTGGATTTTTTAATAATTTTACTATTTTATACTCTCTCCAATTTTACATGTTATTCCCCTTTCTTTAGGACACAAGGATTAAGAAAATCATTTTGAACCACACAAAACACTACCCCACATTCAATTAAATTTGGACCACACAACTACTCACAAATAAGGAAAGAGGGAACATCACCACAATTAGCTTAAAATGGAAAGAGGGAAGAAGATGAAAAATTGGAGGGAGTATTAGTTTTAATTGCTTTATACTTTTTTTTTTTAAATAAAAATGTACCTAATTTCGGGTTGAGTCATGGGTCGCGAATGTCTTTATCTAAATGTTCGGGTTATTATCAGGTCATATTTGCCACAATCCGCTTCTTCAAATGGGTTGGTCCTTGACCCGGCCTGGTGTCCACATCTAGCTATAAGTTGCACACACTTTACCACCTTGTAGGTACCCTATTTACTCGCCTTATCATATCAAACCCTCAGCCCATATACACATATCAAACCCAAGTAAAATACCCTGGACTCATATACACATACCAAACCCTCATCAAATTTCTCAAACCCCAAATAAAAACCACAAAATTGTAAAACGCCCCCTCTCTCTCGGCCGATTCTCTGCCGCCTTTCATTCATTCCTCCTTGTTAGCATCCCCAAATGAACAAACACATGTTTCAATCTAAGTTGGTTATTTCAATCTCAATCCAATACCACCATTCTGCTTAAATGTCTTCATTTTAGCCCGTAAAAATTACAGTAGTGGTCTACAAAATTAGTTTAATATTGGTTTCTAATGAATTTATTTTACTTTTGGGTTACGGTATGGCAATTAATAGATTTGTACGTCTAATTAGGAATTAACAGATTTATCTAATTTTATATTTTTTTTTCAGTTTTTTATTAAGTTTTTTATCTTTCTTGAGATTTTTCTTTTTCGTCATATAAAAGTCCGCTTTTTTGGGTTTATGTTTTATTTTTTGGGTGAATAAATTATGTTAATACGGAGTATTTATTTGTGTCTCTGACGCACAACATTACCACCTCGAAAATTTGGTCCTATTTTATTTACATAAATTGAAACTAATAGCCGTTTTTTTATATTTTAATAACTAAATTAAATAAGATCAGTTAAATGATGTGTTTTTTTGGATATTTGATTTCTTCATCATAAAAAATTTATTTCTATAAATATTAAGTTTAAATCAGACATTTTAGATCCATGTTGTACTCTTTGTTTTCTTTTGAATTCCACATGGAAAGACATCTTGTTATTATTTTCTCATAAAATTTATATTATATTTGAGCTTCATTGTAATATAATGAGTTTAAAATCTATATAAAGGCGATCAGATTCGTTTTAATAAAGCTCGTAAAATGTACATATTAACATATAAGCTCAAATATTTTATTATAAAAGTCAGATTCTATACAACTGGCTGTATAGTTTACTAATTAGAATAAATCTATAGTCTACCAATTTATTCAAATTTTTCTATATTGTCTTAATTACCATTAGTTTTTCCTTATTTTCTCCATCCACAACTAATTTGAGCACTAATTTGAATTTGACTAAGTTTTACAATTATTAACCGCAATTGTTCTTTTACGACCGTCGCATGGTGCGACCAGTTAACGGTGACCACTTTTTGACAAATAGTGACCATTTTTTGATAGATAGTGACCATTTTTAGAGTAAAAAATGACTATATTATTTTTTCAGATGGTCACTATTTACCAAAAAAATGGTTACTATAGATCTAAACGTGATTACATTTTACGAAAAAACATGGTATGAGACCGTCGTACAGAAGAGTTACTGATTATTAACATAAGTCTTTTTGGCACATTTAAAAATGACCCAAATACTAATAATCGAGAAATTAAGTTTTCAACATGTCTCATTAAAGACGGACATATCCGTTTTCAATGAATAAGGGTCAGGTTGCTTCACACAAAAAGGCAAGTTGGAATCCTCTTGATTTTCCAGTTGCCCCCACACTTGTCTTGTTATAAGAGATAATCCTACTTATCTTAATTGAATACGGATATACCCGTATTCAATGAGAATTTGTGTTAATTTTTTTTGAACTCAATAATAAATTTATTTCTAGTAAATATTTATGGAGTGTTATTTGTGAATTGTGAGTAGAATCAATCGGATAAAAACTGCATCTCACTTGGGAAATTGGAGGACCGATTGAACCCAAATTACTGAATTAATAAAACACTCTCCCTCTCACAACCTAAACCTTAACTCACTCCCCACCGCCTATCACTCCAGCTCCCATATTCCAATATATCTCTACCTTTAGCCATGAGCCTCGCTCCATCTTCTATCTTTGTATCATCCCTTGTATCATATAAATAAAATAAAGTAAGCTCTTCCATCTAAATAAATATTCTACATTGGATTCTAAAGTATCCTTGTCTACATGAACATCAACTAAAAAACCATCTTTCACCTTATCTTCTTCATAACCATTAGCCAAATCAACTTTCTAACCAGTACGGAAAATTACTTATACTACGAATCATACCCATCTTTTCCTTTTTTTAGAAATCGAATGGTATGATATAAAATGTGAGATCTTTGATTGCATGTCTCAAAAGCTTGATTTTTGGTTGGTAAATATTTAATTTTCGATTTTATTTTACAACTTTTGTATTTCAATTTTTACTTAGTACTGTATTTGAATATGTTTTTTTTATGGATTGAAGATTTTAAATTTTTTTAGTAGAAGATTAGAATATAATACAGCACCACTGTTGTGTTTAAATGTTTCTACGGATTATTGATCTTCCTTTATTTTTTTGTTATTATTATCAATCCAAATTAAATATTTGTCGTAAATATTTTATTGTACCTCTCACGCTTAAAGTTGAAAATTATCGAATACCCTACTGTAAATATTTCGCCCGTAATCCTCTCACGGTTAAAGTTGAATAAATCTTCGTCGTTAAAAAAATCCAGATTAATATCCACATTAATTTTTGTTGATTAAATTTTTATTTAAAAAAATCCAGATTAATAACATCCAGTTTAATATCCTCGTGAGTAAGATTGAAAAATTTCCGAAACTGAGTTCAACGTAGAAATTCTCATAAATATTTCCGAAACTGAGTTCAACGTAGAAATTCTCATTGACATTTCCGAAACTGAGTTCAACTTAGAAAATTAGAAATAAAAATAAAAATCATGTGCATAAGTGGTGGGTCCCACTTGGAGAAAATGAAAATTGCTCACTGGACTGCAGATGTGGCTTCATGAGGATGCAGTATTTGCCTGGGTTTTAATAGATAGAGGATAGTACATGGAAGATATAGTATCTCTTTAAGATGATGACATTATATACTCTGTAATATATCGGAATTACTTTTTCACATACGAATTTTACTTTTTCAAATACATTTTTTCATAAAGTTTCCATGCATTACCCTTTTCCTTAACACAATATTTCTTTCTTTCCCTAACCAAATTCACCTTTTATTCCATAAATTTAATAAAATTGATTCTTATATAAACATTTATCCTCAAATCCAATTTAATACAATCTAATACTTGAACAATGAATTATAATTATCCAATTAATGAAGTAATTTTAGTTTTTTTTTGCAATCATGTATATATATATATATATATATATTTTTTTTTTTTAAAGAATTATTAGGTTTATAGGTGGTTGTTAGGGTTATGGGTGGTGTAACTCCGTGTAAGAGTGGTCGACAACCGTTCACTAGCGATCGCCGACGTCCGTTCATTTGGTTTATGCAATTATAATATTTTTTAAAAAAAGACAACATCCAATAATTAATTAGAAAACAAAAAACTAATTAAAAAATAAATAAAAAAACATAAACAACCGTTCATATTCCCCCATTCGTCACCCCCACCAGACTACCGCCGCCACCCAACAACCGACCAGTCGACCACCACCCCTGACCATCATCAACCGTCGCCCCTTCTCCCCCTCCCCCTCCCCTGCTATGGCCAGTCGCCACTTCATATATACCAGAACAAGGTGACGGACCGCGCACGACGCAACCCCTCTCCCTCTTTCCCAAATACGACCACCGGCGACGGACCACATACGAGGTGAGAGCTCTCCATTGTTGGCGAACGTAGTAGGTAGTTTGGTGGTTGATGTCAGTGACATGGTGGTGACTGGTGAGGAGAGATTAATGAATGAGAGAAAAAAAAAATTTGATTGAGGGAGAGATGAAAAAAATGACAAGGATAATATGGTAAAACGTGTATGTGAAAGAGTAAAATTCGTATGTGAAAAAGCACGTAAATTATAGAGAAAAGGGAATTAAAAAAAAATTAAAATCTTACTCTTCAATAATGATTAGATCTATAATCTTGAATTACAAAATAGTTAAAATACATATTTTTTGCTCCAAATAAAGACATTTTCGCTTGAGAAAGATGTTCGTGATATAAGGTTTGTTTTCTTACACAAAAAAAGAATTCGTATTTGTTCGTGATATAAAGACATGTTCGTGACATTTGGGATGGATAAAACAAAGACATAATAAATAGCAAAAAGTAAAATATTTGTCATATAGGCACATGTGAGGTGATATTTGAGATGTTTTAATATTAAGACGGATATCTCCGTTTTAAGGAAGACTATAACATAATCCCTACGTCCCATTCATTTGTTTATCTTTTATACTCTTTATAAGGGGTATTTTAATCAAATGTGGAAAAATAATTGGGACAAAGATAAAAATGTATTACTACATTTTACCCAATTAATAGATTTGAGTTTTAGAGTATACCTTATTTTTAAACTTTATTAATATCAATTATGAAAATACAACCTGCGCATTTTTGCACGAGCATAAAACTAGTTCACATAAAATGTCCAACTCTTACTTTAAAAAGGTTAAATTTGCGCTAGTCGTATAGATAATTTAACGCGAATGTAGCAAATTACCCCCATAACTTATGTACTATGTGCAAATCAACTCCCTAAGTTTGACTTGTAGTAAATTAGCCCCATAAGTTTTCAAAAATGTGCGATTATGCACAAGTCAAGTTTTCTATCATTTTTTTTAATTAAAACCTAATATTTTCTATATTAAAAAAACTGTTTAAAACTAAACACAATATTTGTATTTCAACAAAAATGTGAACCAAATTTAATATAAACAAAAATTTGGTCGTGTAACTTTTCTTTGTAATTTCACTAAAAAATATCAAACTATGAATATTTTTTCACCAAAATAAGTAAAAAAATATTTGAACATGTAACCTAATAATTAAAAATTTTAGGATTAAGATTTAATCAATAACTTTAACTTTTAATAATAGTAAAATATTTAATTTAGTAAATTTCATTCTTAAAAATAAGATATGTTGTTAATTGCACATTAAAAGAAACTATGATGACAATTTGTTACATTTATAAGTTAAAGGACTTAATTGCACATAGTATCAAACTTATGCGGGTCATTTGCTATATTCCCCGATAATTTTATATACATTATCGCTATTTATTTTACTCACACTATCCAACTGAATCCGAATCCAAGTCATGCAAATTTTTTTTAAAAAAAAGTAAAGCAATGCATCCTAAATTTTACCGTCATATATTTGATGGTCAAGTATCACGCCCATGGGCAGATAAGATAAAAATTAAAGTGTCTAGGGATTCACAATTCACAAACAACTTATCTTTATCTACCTATGTGAGTTCTATTTGACAAGGCACAAGCTTGTGACGGAACACAAAATCTCATTTGTGATGGATCGACCCGTCGCAAACTTGCGGCGGGTCAAATTGCCCTCACAAAGAGCAAGTGGGGGGCAAGTGGGGTGCAAATGGAGCCCCCCACTTGCCTTGTCACTTGCTCTTCGTGAGGGCAATTTGACCCGTCGCAAGCTTGTGATGGGTCACCCCGTCACAAGCAAGACTTATTGCTGACGAAAACCTTTTTTTTTTTTTATTTATTTACCACAAACAAAAAACGGAGCGTGTTCAACACTACGTCCAAAAACCACACCTACTACCCAAAAACCCAAAAATAAGGCTAATTTTAGGCCAAAATCTCAAGATTTCACACTATAGAAGCAAGAAAAGACCAAAAAGTAATAAATGATTTATCTTAAACCCAAACATAATCTCACCCTTATACGGTTATACCAAGTAACGTCCCTTTTGAGTTTTGACCCACTTATATAAAAATCAAATCTCCCGCAAAAATATTATTTTATTTATTACCCTCCAAAAATAAATCAAAAATGGTAGTAGTACCAAAGTTAGTGAGATAATAATAATAATAATAATTATAATAAAGACTTTTAAAGACTGCAAAAAAGAAAAAAAAACTAAGTTTCGATATTAGTGATACACGCCGTTTTAAGCACATTTTTATCTTTTTTCTTTTTGTTACTTTTTTTTTTATTTTTTTTATTTTGGTGGGATTATTAATACGAGGAAAAGGGTAGTTGTGTGTTCATTTGCAACGGTTATCTTTGAAGCACCAAGTTGAGATTTTGTGGGGTTTGTTGAAGTTTAAATTATTGAAGATTTAAGTGTTAATTTCATGGATTATCAAATTAATGAAATTAATGATAAGTATGTTCTTAATTTTTTTGGGTTTAATTAATGTTTAATGTTTTTGTTATTAGATTTAGATTATTTTTAGTTAGATTGTTGATGTGGGTAGTTTGGAAATGTAGTTTTTGTGATTTGTGTAAGTGGGTGAGTATGTTGATGAAATGATGTGTTGTTTTGATGATTATTAATTGTATTTTTAGTTGATTTATATGTATTTGAAATTGAAATGCTTGATTTTGATGCATGAGTATGTTAAATTTTGAGTCTTTTTAATTGGGTTTGTTTGAATTTTGATTGGAGTTTAGTTTTATGATGTGGATTTGGTTTCGATTGAGAAATGAGTTAGGGATTCTGTCTTTGAATTGAGTAAAGTATTGAACTTTTTACTTGCAGTTTGTTAATTTGTGTATATGTTTCTGTAGATTACATTACAATGCAGATTATTGGGGTACAAATTCTTGTGTAAAGTGGCATTATACAAGAAGTTTGTAAGACGGTTCAAGTTACGAACTTTTTATCGAAATGGGTCAAGATATATGTATTACTGGATCGATTTTAGGCGGCCTTACATGAGAATAACTGATATTGGGGAGGGTAGTTTAGTTTCGGTGTGTTTTTTCATCATGTTCAACTGCATTGGTACAAATGCATGATGCATGTTCATATCTTGCTTTAGATTTATGTTTCTGATACTTGGATTGTGATGAATGTGCATTAATCAGACACATTTTGATTCTGATATTCGATTCTTTGATTATGAATCTGTAGTAAACAGATGCATTTTGTTGTATTACCGTCACAAGATGAGGCCTTTATGACTTTATGGTACTCTATTAAGTGATTTCGCATTCAATTGAACTGGTGATGGTGATCTCATTGTATTCCTAAGTCTTAGTTTAATAACTTCTTATGATTCTCATTGAGTTTTTGTTTTGTGGGAATTTTAATAATGATTTGCTCATAGATTTTCCATAATCTGATAATAAATGCATCTAGAGACTAGTTAACTGGTAGTGCTTGTAGTTCTCATCATGTAATTATGCTCAAGTGCTTCATTGAATGGAAGATATGTTTCTGATTTTGGTTTTTCTTGTGGATTGTATCAGTCACTTATGGTCATGGGAGGGCGATGATATTTATCTTCAGGCAGATGTCAATATCGGTGAGTACATCAACTTGATTGTAGAATGGTGCTAAGGTCCCTAAAATCCATTTTAAACTGACTACCCCGTATTACTTTCGTGTCTGACTTCATTGAGGTAGTTTTGTGCACTTTTTAAAGTGGTGGGTTGAAGTGTATGTTTATTTCTCGGGAAACTTGGCTTTCTTATGACCCGGGGTGTTTATTTCTTGGGAAACTTGGCTTTCTTATGACCCGGGGTCACATTTTGACATTTTTAACTTGATCTCTCTCAGCCTTACTAGACAGGCCTGTATACGTTAGAGTATCACAAAGTGAGGGATGTTTGACAGTTTGTGCTGCTCTTAAAGATGTATACAAATCTGCTCTGACTGCTGCTACTTAAAATGCAGAAGACATTTCTTGCATGTTCGAGGAGACGACTCCAATAAAGGCATGTGGAGACTTTGCCGACCATTTTAATGATAATGGTGAGGCTTCTTGTTATTTAGTCAGTTTTGTGTTTGTAATAGTAACTAGTAAGTGGCTGACATGTCTTACAAACGCAGAGATCATGAGCAAGACTCCCCAAGAAGGAAAAGAGTACTCTTCTCAAATAAAGCGAAGGCGAATTCTGGACTTTGATGGTACTAGCGAAGGAATCTCTCCCTCGACTCTCAAATCTAAGGTTTATCCTCAGCAATCAAGTTGTAGATTTCCCTCGCGTGGCATTGAATCATTGATATTGTCACATTATTTATTTCATATCTAGTGACACAGACTTGAAATTGTGAATTCCTTGACTTCAAATCTAGGTTGATCCTCAATAATCTAGTTTTTGTCGACTTCTATAAAAGGATTGATTTTAATTTTCTTCATGGTTAGGGCATCAAGTTTTTATTATCATTTCTTAATCCTTTTCTGTGGTCTTTGGTGTTTGACACACTGACGATAAGATTATTTTCCGTTGTTAGGAGAGGATTGATGCAGATGGAGCCATTCTGCCTGAAGTGGATGAATCTTTGCAAGGTTTGCTTTGATAAAAATTGTCTCAAATTTCAAATTTGCCTGTATAGTTAAGTCATCTTAGAGTGAAAATGTTTTTATCAGACGATTTTTCTCCTCCTATGATTGAGGACTTCGGTGAATCTGAAGCTTGGCTTGCTGAATGTCTCAATGACACTTACTTGAATATCAGTTCTGATGACGGGTATATTTTTCACTTGTTTTCATACGTTTAAATACTTGCAGTTTGCTTATGCGTAGAGTTAAGTTATACTTATTGAATGTCCTCTGGAATGCAGGAATGCATCTGCCTCATCTGATGTGCAGATTGGTTCTAAAGGTATCAATAGAAGGAAGACTGTTTTCTATTCTTTTGCAAGTTTATTCAGAGTTAGATGTACTAGATTATTGTTATCGCTTTTATCTGAACGACCCTCCTGTTTCTGTAGAAGTATGCCAAGACACACCTAGTTCCGGATCACACACTGCTCAAAGACCAGTAAGAAGCTCGCGTAATGTTATTTTTAAAGGTACCCTTATGCTCTGCTGTGCTTTTTACGCTGTTTTGATATCACTAAAGCTTTGGATGTATGGTGTACACTCCGAACCTGGGGCTGTGTACAATTATCTGGTTTGAATTCATCTTCTCGTTTCTGAAACTCAGGCAGGAAATCTTACATGCGGACACCATCAAAAGTTCCTTCTTCTGTTGCATATCCATTTGATTTTATTAAACCATGCGGTGTTAGTGGAGGCATGACCCTCAAGGATATCAATCAGCGAATACACACTCCACCTCCATCGAAAACTAAGGAAGTTGAGGACGAAATCATCTACCCTACTTCAGCATTTTCAGGCAAACCTGTTGTCGGTAAAACAAAAATCCCCACTCAAGGAGGAAAAGGTAGCATAACTATCATGAGAACCAAAGGATGAGATAGGATCCTCCTCTCCCACATGTTGTGGCACCCTCCTTCTCAAGGTGTTTCTAGTCTGATACTCTTATCATTTTTCGGTCCGAGTAGTATATGCTCAAATCGCGCAACACATGTAAGTGTTGGATGTCCTGAGCAGGAAGACCTTGTGATTTCAAGAGCTTTTTTTGTGCAAAACTACTTGTTTTTTTGGGGGGGGGCTAGAGTTTGGGGGAGTATGTAGCGTAGCGCTCTAGATGGTCTGTATATTTTATTTATCAAACTAATGATTTCAGACGGATATTTCGTGTTGGCTAATATATACAAGAAACTCTTTGTTGTAATTTACTTATTGAAGCCTCTATTGCATTCTTCTTTTACGTATAGCATTCCTGCCTTTTTGGTTGTGAATTTTCGTATCTGAAATTTGTTCGTCTTCATTGTCAAAACTGAAGAGCTAATATAGTAGAAGTATATCGGAAGGTTCAAT
>JAIUZE010000873.1:0-10205 GCA_022085475.1 Heliosperma pusillum | reverse complement strand
GGGGTAGTTTTTTTTTTAGGGTTTTTTTGGTTTTTTTTTTAGAGGATATAGAGAGAGAAAGGGAGGTAGAAAGAGAATGAGAGGATGTGAAAATGAAGAAAAAGAGTGGAAAATAGGTATAAATACTAGGGTTTGAAGGAGATGATTGTGTGTGTCTCACAATCCTAACCTTTCATTTTGTTCTAATCCTAGCCCTTCATCCTCCTAATCCAAGGGTTTGGATGAGGACTCAAGGACTCAAAGGGAAGGGGAGGACTTATTTGAACCCACCTCTATATATATATATATATATATATATATATATATATATATAGGCAAGATCCGGTGAGTCCACTCATATACTTGAGTCCGTGAGTCCTACTAACAACCGTCCGATCTAAAAAAAATGGAGCGCTAAGATTGAGCCACGTAGACGCCAAATTGGGCCAAACAAAACTCAGTCAACCTCACACAATAATCTCTTTCTTTCTCTCTCCAAAAATTTAACCTAAACCACTCCATCTCACAAACTCACGCTCAACTTTCAAACCCACTCAATCTTTCTAATATCCAAAATTTTCAACTTGATTTCAAATACATATCAACTTTCTATATTAATTCGTTCACTATATTGAATAATCTCACTAGATTTATCCCCAAAATCGCTGAGGTATGTACATCCGTTTCTCTTCTTTGATTTTTTTTTTTGCGATTTTCTTTTAACTTATGCACTATAAATTGATTATGAATGTTGATTTTGTTAGAATTATTGTATATATGGTGAATTAAAAGAATCTAATAGGATTAAATAGATAATATTGAACTAATTGTCGAGTGCTTTGTGTTACATCCATGTTCTTGGATTAAATTTTGACATATTGAACTAATTACTGAGAATAATTAAGTTGTAGTTGTTTATTAGATGAATTTCCTAATTTGATGATGAAAATTAGGGTTTAGTATTGTTTATTTGTAAAAATTAGGGTTTGATATTATAAAATTGAATTTGCTTGACATTGCAATTGAAAAATTGATCATACGTTCCAAATAATGAATAATAACATCTTTGTTGGCTATGATGATGAAGTTCGTAAGAATAAAGAATCTTTGAAGATGTGATATTGTATTTCAATGGTTGTGATATTGTTCTGGTATAATGTATCATTGTATATGAAGATTAGTGGTACCTAATCATCATTGAATTTGTTTGTATGATGTGTTATTGAATATGAAGATAATGAGATCTAATTGTTTGACATTTTCAGTTGTTTCATTTAATGTTGTAGGTTTCACTCGTGACAAGATGATACCCAAGAGCATAAGAAATAATAGCTTATGGCATTGTCAACATCGGCTTCGAATGGAAAACTATGAAGCAAAACAATATTGAATCTGACAATTTATTGACAATGTTGTTGAGGTGGAAAACTGTATTGGAAAGTACATTGTTGTTATAACAAGTGTTGTATCTTCTTTAGTCCAATAGTGTTGTAAATAAAGTGTGATGCTCTATGTACGTTAATGACAGTGATATTGTGTATAAACATTACAAATAATCTTTTTGGCTCGAGGTTGTTCTTGGCGAAGTTTGGTATTCCTTTCAACTAATTGTGATATCATTTTTAAATGTTTGTGATATTGTGTATCACAAAGGTGGAGAGTAGTTCAATCCAACTGTCACAGTGATATTGTTTTGTATACAGTGTGATATTTTTGTTAATAGCTCGTGATATTGAGAAACACATGCGTGACTACATGTGACAATGTGTTATATTGTTTATGATAAAGCGTGCATGATACTTAAAAGGTTTGATGTCGTCGATTAAAATGGTGTATTAAATAATAGACATAGTGAAATGGTAAATTATGATATAACTATGATATTGTTACTGAGGTGGTGTGATAATGTTCATGAAAAGTTAAATTACTTTCTCAATAATATAAGAGAAATAGGGTGCTAACGAAAAATGTTTTGTTGATCAACTTATAACTGCTGTTTTGCAAATGAGTCTAAGATTAACAAAAATACAATATGAACATAAATGGTAAAGGAATACAAAATCGTGATATTGGTAATGGTAGAGGGTAATATTGTTAATCCCATCGTGTGATATTGTTAATCAAATCATGTGATATTGTTTTTAATAACGTGTGATATTGTTTCCGCTACAATGTGATATTGTTTCTAATAAGTTATGACATATTTTCTAATAAATTGTGATACTTCTATGTTTGTAAGTTTTTTTTTGAAGTGTTGAAATATAATACAAATGGCAAACATAATTGACAAAATATGCTATTGTAACTAAGATACTATGATAATTTTTCTATGAAGAGGTACAACTTCATATAATAACATAATGATGACAAAAAATGGAGAAATAATACAGTACATAATTATAACCACTTGGAAAGATATCTAAGAATAAAAGATTTGTTTTTATAAGAGAAATGACTAAAAAAAAGATGATGTTTAGTTGATGATGTATTATAGACTTCTTCAACGTGGCCACAAAATCTTAGCTAACCTGCAAAAGGAAAAATAAAGAACAAAAAACAACATCTTAGAACCAATTCTAAGACAAAAGGAAATGCAAAAATATAAAACCTTTGGGGGTCAACCTCAAAGAAATGTGATTTTCAGCATTCATATCAACAAGTTATATGCATTGTGGAGTAAGAACAGAAGCATAAGAAGGGTTAACTACAATGGAGGTTGAGGCAATATGTTCTAACATGAAAAAAGCAAATTGGATTACAATGTAGGTCAGACTGTGATACTGTTAAGAATAAGACGTGATACTATTAAGAATGACGTGTGATACTAATTTACATTCATTAGTTAAAACATAATATATTATAATAAATTTTATCCTGCGATACTGTTAAGAATAGTGTGTTACATTAATTAGGTAAACAATAACTAGTATTCACAAAAAAAAAGAAAAAACAACAAAGAGAACGCATACATAATTTGTTAAGTAGTAATATTTCAATGAAAACATAAATCTGGACAAAAATCATACAAATATAGTGAATATACAAACACAAATAGAAGAATAGAGGATGAACATTAAACGAGATGATAAGAACACGTATATTAAAACAATATGAATCATATTCAGTTTGTGATATTGTTAAGAATAAGATGTGATACTAATTTACATTAATTAGTTAAACAATAATGTATTACGGTATATTTTAGCCTGCGATATTGTTAAGAATAGTCTGTGATACTAATTTACATTAATTAGCTGAATAATAACATGTATTTACAAAAAGAAAATCAACAAAGATATCGCATACATAAACTTTTAAGCGGTAATACTTCAATGAAAACATAAATCTGAACGAAAATCATACTAAATATAGTGAATATACAATTAGAAATAGAAGAATAAAGGAACATCAATTAAAATGAAATAGATGAAAACATTACAACAATTAAAACGAAAAGAAGAATAAAAAAAGAGTGAATAATAACTGACATTCCAATTGTTAGAAGTGATGAACAAAATCAGATTGTATAGCTTGCTTGAGAGGAAAAATTACGTTAATGAAAAAAAATTAAAAAATAAAAATAAAAGTGATTTAGAAATCATGCTACATATAATAAAACGAGATGATTAATGTTGAAAAAATACATGAAATAGAAAAACACATAAAAGAGATAGATCATAACTACACATATCTAAGAAATAAAACAAAAAATAACAATAACGATGATCAAATCAAAAGTTCAAGCTACATATAATTGAAAGATAACAAAAACGATTTAGATTGAAAAGAAAAAAGAGTGAATAATACCTGACATAGAAAAGTGACGAAGAAGAAATCAAATTGTCTAGCTTGGTTGAGAAGAACTAATTGAAGAAGTAGAACAAGATCAGGCATAAAAAACTAACAAAGTTTATGGGGAGCAGGAACAAAAAATAAGGAAAACTAGGGTTTGGAGAGTTTAGAGAGAGAAAGTGAATGAGAAATAATGAACATTGTCTGAAAGTTAGGATATATATACAAACTTGTTAAATGACTAAAATGCCCTTACCTATAGCGCGCTAATCTCAGCCACTAGATCTCTTTAATCCGACGGTTGAGATTGGGACTCACGGACTCAAAAAGATAGGGTGGACTCACGTGATCCTAATTCTATATATATATATATATATATATATATATATATATATATATATATATATAGAGGCAAGATCCGGTGAGTCCACCTAAATATTTGAGTCCGTGAGTCCAGCTATACAATATCACAGATTATACAAAACAATATCATTGGTTACACTAAACAATATCACGAAAAAAAACAGCACAAATGGGTGAAAAATATTATATCTAATACTACTCGCCGTTGAGGACGACTACCCACCCACCTATAACGGCGACATATCCAAGCACCTAGACGACACAAGCAAACAATTATCCGGCACCATCGTCACCTATTAATTATCCCTTGTTGTATTTTCAATCTTCATATTCCTCCACCCTTACACATTACTCCTACTTGGAGCTCACACCACCCTCAATCACTACAAAATTTGTCATTATCGTCGTTAGATTAGGGATCTCGTTGTCAGCTATGAAGAAAAATGTCAGAGGCAAAGATGCTTAGTAGAGTGAAAATATGATAAAAGAAGCTATATGCAATATAATAGTGACTTTCCGGCATGAAAGGGCGAGAGAATGATGGTGTTTGTCGAAACTTCGGTATTGGAATCAATTGGTTTGAAAAAAAGTATGAGAAAAAAAGTTAATAATAGTGCGCGAAAAAGTGGTTCAGTGGTGTGATATTGTATAATATATGCCGTGATATTGTTTAGTGTAACTTGTGATATTGTATCATGGACTCACGGACTCAAAAAGATAGGGTGGACTCACGTGATCCTAATTATATATATATATATATATATATATATATATATATATATATATATATATATATATATAGAGAGAGAGAGAGAGAGAGAGATAGGTTCTTGTGAGTCCACCCTTTTTTTTAGTCAATGAGTCCTCATTCTAGCCATTGAATGAGGAAGATAGATGAATGAGATTGTAAAGACAAAAGCACACTTAACACTAATCAATTACATATACACTAATTAATTGACTTTCTCTCTCTAGCCTTTAGTTAATCACTTTTGAGCACTTTTAAGTATATGAGATTTATGAGTGTAACTTCACCTCCTATTTATGTAATTTCAAACTAAAATGTGATTTCGACTATATAAATTTGAATTTATGAAACTTCAACACAAGTTTATGTGATTTTTGCCTTTTTATGAGTGTAATTTCAGTCATTACGAGTGTAACTTGAACTTATATTTATGTGACTTCAAACTAAAATGTGATTTCGACTACATAAATTTGAATTTATGAAACTTCAAGACAAGTTATGTGATTTCAGCCTTTTCATGAGTGTAACTTCAGTCATTACGAGTGTAACTTCAGCTCTAATTTGCGTAATTTCAAACTAAAATGTGATTTCAACTATATAAATTTGAATTTATGTAACTTTAAGACAAGTTTATATGATTTTAGCCTTTTTATGAGTGTAACTTCAGTCATAACGAGTGTAACTTCAACCTTTAATTCTGTAACTTTAACCCAAAATGTGATTTCGACTATATAAATTTCAATTTTTGTAACTTTGACAATTTATCTGAATTTAACATTTTTATGACTGTAACTTTAGTCTTTACGAGTGTAACTTCAAACCTTATTTGTGTAACTTTAATTTTAAGACATATGTGTGTAACTTTAAGACATGTTCAGGTAACTTTTGTCATTTTTCGGTAACTTCAGTCATTTATACTAAATGTGATTGTGTATTTTAATTTGAATTTATGTAACTTTAAGACATGTTTAGGTAACTTTAGTCCTTACTACTGTGTAACTTTAGTCATTCCTAGTGTAACTTCAGTCCAAAATGGTGTAACTTCAGTTTAAAATGGTGTAACTTCAGCCCTAAGTGGTGTAACTTCGGTCCAAAATGGTGTAACTTCAGCATTAAACAACATCAATCAACTAAAACAAAACAAAAAAGATGACAAATGAAAATAGGACAAATATCATCAACAAAAGAAAATTAAAAATTAAAAGTAAATCTGAAAAAATAAAAAGTAGATCTAGAAATCGGTGTTATTAAAAAAAATGAGATCTAAAATAAATAAATAAAAACATAAGAAATTTGAAAAAAAATGTGTAACTTCAGTCATATTATATGTGTAACTTCAGTTATTAAAAGTGTAACTTCAGTCATTATATGTGTAACTTCAGGCATTATATGTGTCACTTCAGTTAACCAACCCACTAACCACAAAAAAAAAAGATGGTGATTTTTGAGATCTAAAAAAAAGAAACAAACATAAAAATAAAAACGAGATCTAAAAAATAAAAACATATATTCAGAAAAAAAAACTTCAGTGAAAAAAATGTGTAACTTCAGTCACTATATGTGTAACTTTAGTTACTAAAAGTGTAACTTCAGTCATTTTATGTGAAACTTCATTGAAACAACACTATTAACCACAAAAAAAAATTGGTGGTTTTGAGATTTGAAAAAGTTACAAGCATAAAAAATTTGAAATATAAAAACGAGATCTAAAAAATAAAAATATAGATTCAAAAAAAAAAAAAAGAAGGGTGGTGGAGGGACGGCAGGAGAGAAGAGAGAAGAAAAAAAGAAAAAAACGAGATCTAAAAAGAAGGTTGCAAATCTGTAAAAAGAAAAAAAGAAAAGAGAAAAGAAGAAGAAGAAAGGAGGCGGCGAGAAGGAGGCACGGCGAGGAGCAGGTGCGGTGGAGACGAGGCGGAAAGAAGTAGATCTGAATTGTTTTTTTTTATTTTTAAATTTGGCCGGTGGCTGGCGGCCGGCGATGGTCGCCAGAGTTCGGTAATCTCGGAGGTGGGAGATGAAAGAAAGTGAAAGAGGTTTATGAAGTTTTTGGGTTTTTGATTTTTTTGGGTTTTTTTATTTTTTTGGGTTTTTGATTTTTTTGGGTTTTAGAGAGAGATGAATTTTTTGGGTTTTTGATTTTTTTGGGTTTTAGAGAGAGATGCAGAAATGAAATTATGTGGGATGAGAGAGAAGTGGTTGAGTGAAAAATCTTATATATTGAATTAAGATGGGGATTAGTGGTTAATTAGTAAAGATGAGAGAGTGTGAAAAATTAGCCACCAATCCTTTTTTGGGAGCTTCAATCTCAGTCATTCATCTCCAAGATCTATATAAGTTGAGATGAGTCCACAAATTTGGTTGAGTCCATAAGTCCTCATCTAAACCACTAGATTATACAATAGATGGATGGATGAGATTAAAAGCATTAAAGACACTCAAGTACCACTAACTAGTACAAGATTTGAATTTTTGTAACTTTAACATAATTTTTGTAACTTTATGACAAATTTTTGTAACTTTATTATTTTACGAGTGTAACTTCAACGTTTGAGAGTGTAAGTTTATCTAATTTATTCATTTTTCAGTGTAACTTCAACCTTTAATAGTGTAACTTTAAGTTGATATAATGTATTTTATATTTTAATTTTAGTTTATGTAATTTTATGAAATACTTAAGTAATTTTATTCATTTACGAGTGTAATTTCAGTCTTTTCAAAGTGTAACTTTAGTTTTTTAAGGCCATTTTGCATATAAAAATATGAAACTATGTAATATAATTTGATTTTGAATATATTAAATTGAAAATATGCAAATTTTAAGTAACTTTAATAAAACTTTATGTAACTTTTGTCAATTGTCATGTAACTTTTGGTATAATTTTTTGTAATTTTTGTCTAATTTTTTGTACCTTTAGTCCAATTTTATGCAATTGTAGTCCTATTTTATGCAACTTTATTTCTTTAAAAATGTAACTTTAGTCTAATGTTTTGTAACTTTAGCCTTTTAGTCTAAATGTTTTGTAACTTTAGTCTAGTTTATTGTAACTTTAATCCTTTATGGTGTAACTTTAGTCCAAGTGTATGTAATTTTAGTAACTTTACTTCTAACCACCATCACAGTCCCAAACTCGTCGGAGACCACCACACCACGACACTAAACACCATCACGAGCTCCCTCCACCGAAACACACAACAACCACCAAGACCCGTATGGTACAAATCTGAAAAAAAAAAGGAAAAAAAACGACCACACACAGCCATATTTGAAAAATAAAAAGAACGACAAAAACAAAGCAACACCACCACCAACCCCCACCACAGATCTGAAAAAAAATATGATAGGACGGGTGGCGGCCGAGAAGGAGGAAAGTGATTTGCAAAAAAAATGGAGATGAAGAGGAGCGCAAGGGAGGAGGAGGAGGAGGCCGGGAGTGGTGGAGGGTGTATGAGGGAGACGACGACAGAGGTGGAGGGCGGTGGGGAGGTCAGGGAGAAGATAATGGCGGTGGGATGGTAGCGGCGAGGTGAGGCAGGTGGTTGGGACGAGGCGGTGGTGTCATCGTCCGGTAAGTAGATCTAAAAAAAACAAAAAAAGGAGAAATTGTAATGGAGCGGCGGCCGACGGAGGAGGACCGCAGATGGAGGAGGCCGAGGGAGGAGTGGGCGGCTGAGAGAGGGGGAGGACAGCAAAGGGAAGAGGAAGGTGGTAGTGGCGGGTGACAGATAGGGTGGCGACGGCGGTAGCAGTGGCGGCGGAAGGTAGAAGCTATGTAACACCCGCAATTGTACCCTATTTTTCTAGTAAAAATATTTTTACGGATACTTTTCAGTGAAATTTAGTTTTAATCGTAAATTTAATTTTCCGAGTCGAATTTAGAATTTCCGAGTTCGTATTTGGAATTTCCGCGAGATTCCATGTGAATCCCGTCTTAAGGCGACTTTGACTTTTTCTTGACTTTTCCACTTACATAACTCATACTACCTTTTTAATCTATTTTTCATACACAACTCAAACATCACCTTCTTCATCACCAAGAAACCCAAAACCTAGCTTCCATAATCTTCCAATCTTAGATTCGTCGCTACTCATTCGTTTCTTGCTCAAATTCTCGTAAGTTCGTCTTATTCTTCCCCTCTTAGCTTCCTCTATCCGTATTGGTAATAAAATTACAGTCTTTCTCGCTTTTTAAATTATCCGTCTTTCTCAAGGTGGAATGATATCGTCTTTTATATCTAATTGTATGTAGGGTGGAGACTAGGAAGAGTTTAGAAATCGATTAAAGACGCGTAAAGGTAACGGTGAAGGGTTACTCGATATCATTTACGTGTTTTAATGGGTTTTCTATGTTAGTAATCGTATTTGGAATAGGATTAGTATTCATAGAACTTGTGTTGATGATGATACTTGTTGTTTGTTGAGAATTGATGATTTATGATAATAGTTGATGATGGTTGAGTTTAGAACAAAATGGATATGTCTTGACCCAAGTCACGGTCGTGAAACTCAAGTCACGAGCGTGAAATAGTGGCTGATCAATTACCCTTGCGTAACAGAGAGTTTCACGGGCGTGAAATACAAGTCATGGTCGTGACTTGTGCAATTTCACTGCACTGACCCCTTTTCGTAAAATGATCATATCTCCTTCGTTACTTGCTTGTTTTGGGCTTGTGACATTCCGTTGGAACCGTAAGAGGATAAGCTATGACCTTCATTTGGAATATCTGCATTTGCATGTCTAGAACTCTAGTTATGACCGTTTTAAGTGGACCCTTATTTTAGTTGGTTTCCAAACAACGTTGTTTTGGAGAGGTGATCTATGTTCTTATTTATTATGCTTCATAAACTTGTTCAAATGCTTATGTATCATGTATTGATTCATTTTTTTTATTATAGTTAAACTTATATAACTCCCTATTCTCATGTTTTGTGACGGTTTTTGGTATGTCCCACTTTGAGTCGGTTTTTACAAATGTTACGGTTTGAGCACTATTTTGTTATGTGCTTTGTACTCTCATTCCCTTGGCTACCTCCACGTTCGTAAGGCTGGAATGTCGGAACGGGGAGGTATCCTACTGATTAATTGCATGTGTTAGTGGGCATACGACGACGTTGTTGGGAGGCGAACGCATTGCGTTGATCGACCCGGCCGTCAAATGTTGTGTACTTGCGAGGTGGTGTTATTTGCATGTAGCGTACAGCTTGTTATGAGGGCTTATGCTCTTTTCCGCCTCTTTCGTGAATTGTTCTACCGAATTTGGGGTACTCGGCGTCTATGATTGACCGAGTCTTGGATGTGGAACGTCTTACCACATGTCGAAT
>JAIUZE010000871.1:0-10559 GCA_022085475.1 Heliosperma pusillum | reverse complement strand
AAACGAAGAAGATACGGCGATTCAAAGACGGATCGAAAATGGAGGCAAGGTTTTATGGTTTCTTAGAGAAGAAGGAAGAGTTGAGTTGTGTGGAATGAATATTAGGTTAAGGAGTATGAGGGAGTATAATTAAAGGGTGAGTCGGAAAAGTCAACGAAAGTCAAAGGCGGCTCAAAAGTCAAGAAAAGTCAAAGACGACTTAAAATCAAGAAAAGTCAAAGACGACTTAGAATTCAAGAAAAGTCAAAGACGACTTAAAAGTCAAGAAAAGTTAAAGACGACTCAAAAGTCAAGAAAAGTCAAAGACGACTTAAAAGTCAAGAAAAGTCAAACTCGCCTTAAGACGGGATTCTCATGGAATCTCACAGAAATTCCAAATACGAACTCGGAAATTCTAAATTCGACTCGAAACATAAAAAGCTAATTTAAAACTTAAATTCGCTGAAAAGATTTCGTAAAATATTTCTACTAGAAAAATAGGGTACATTTCCGGGTGTTACAGCTACTAGGATCATCGCTTTCTCGTCCAAGTACAATAGCCTTCCTTTTTTGCCCTCTTTTGCTTGGATGTTACCTCCCCTTGAAAACAACCTTCCCCTTACCAACAACATCTCCTACTGCCCACATGCAACATTTTGCATTATGTCTAAAATGTAATATGGAATAAAAAACTGTAAAATGGAATAAAAAACCATCAACAAACTCACCTTCATTTTCCATTTCTTCAAATTCAGGATCACTTTCTCCTGATTCATCTCCAACGTCTTGTTCAACATCTTCTTCAAAATCTTTTTCAACATCTTGTTCAACATCTTGTTCAACATCTTCCATGTACACAATCAAATATAAATATTAATTTTTTTCACCCAAAACATTTGTTCTTCAAACAGTTACATATCAATGTGAGGAGAGAGTATACATACCTTCTTCTTCTTCTACTGTATCGGGCGCCATTTTAGCACCTTTCTTTGAAGGAGCTCTCTTGGCAGTGATCTTTCTTGCCATTTTTGCCTCGTTTGTTGGGAGAATATGGAGATGAGAACGTACCGTGTGAATTTGAATAAAGGAGTGAGTGAGTGACGAAAATCGACTGAAGAAAATAATATTAGACAGTTGCATTGAAAAGAGTGACATGTGCTAATGTCAACTCTACATAAAATGAGTTGTCATGTCAACTGACACCCTACATTTTCCACATGAACACTCCAACCCTATATTTTCTACCGGTCCGGCCCATATTCAGCAATATGGTAACAATCCAACCCGTTTTATTAATAAGACGGATATGTTAAGTCTTAAGAGAGACTTACTCAATTTTATATGGAACACTTGCCAAAACGGACAATTGATTTGGTTTCAGATCGGCTTAATCAGTTTGATTTTAGTTGGGTTGATCTTAGTTTCAGATTTACTTTGATTTTGGTGGATTCTGAATTTGTTAGCAACTTTACTCGGTATGTGATATCTCAAGTTAATTACGAACTGGGTCGGGTCACTCTCAATTTAAACGAGTGTCGAAAAAAAGTTGGCTTAGTATACCTTAAAATTTCAATTATAATGTAATAATTCAAAAAAGATTTATTAGTTCAAAATTAATAAAAAACTTTTTAAGGTGGGGGTGTTTTATGAAAAAATAAACATATTTATTGAATTTTAACTAGTTCAGTTATTATTTTTCTAGATGTATTCAACTGCACGTATCTTTCAGATATATTTAATTTAGTTCAATTCCAATTTTATTTCGGATTGAATCAAGTTTCGGATACTATTTAGGTTACTCATATCTAGCGCCGATCATTGTATTATTGGGCCTTAGATAGTACTCGTATTGTATTATCCAAGACACTTGCCTTTAACATGGTATTAGAAAACCGGGCCCTTCTAAACCATAAACTTTCGTCTACCCCATGTTTCCATGGCTTCGGAACAACCACTTAAAACATAATTATTGAATATCACAATCGATGTTCTATCTCCCTATTGTAATAACCCAGATTTTTTTTGAATAGTAAAATCGTCTTAGTCGATTATTTAATTCAATTTATTATCAAAATGAATAATTTATTAATGTTATATTTTTTAATACCAAAATGATTTAAAATTCCAATTTAATAAAATTCAGTTTTACTTTTATGAGAAGATAAATTTTTATTAGTTGAATTTAGACCGCTTTGAATTCACCCAAATAGAATTAAGAATCATATTGTACGCAAAATTTGAATGAAACACGACTCATTAAAAGTTTAGTCTAATCAGATCAAGTTTTTTGGATTAAAACTTTTTTTGTGCTCCTGCAATGCATGGGATGGTTTTGGTGTTTTAGTACTTCATTTATTTTTTTTATTATCATTTTGGCGCGTTCGAAAAACCTTTGCCCTATTTTTTTTTTGGCAAAGAAACAAAAGCTTGGACATTTAGTTCTATTCCTGATTACATAACATATTCCAGTGAAAAGAAAAGGTAAATTAATGTTAACATGTAAATCTCTTTGGATAGTAGTATTATTTATTACTGAATTTTACATAGTGTCTTTAATCATTGGAGACGATAAGAATAATACGTAGAACACGCTCTGTTAAAATACAACTTATTGTTGTCTTCTTAATTAGGCTAAAATTATAGGTTTATGTTTTTTTAATGTATCGAATATTGTTAAACGTTTTTAGCAAATATATCTACAATTCATCTCTGTTTGTCAGCTTTATAAAGTCTTTCCTTGTAAATTCATTTTATTGGCAAAAATATTAGTGAAATAAATTTTGTATATCCTTTACCTGGACGAAATTATTCATATAGTTTATTGCCTCACTGTTGGCTCACACAGTGTGTATATATATATATATATATATATATATATAGAGCAAAGATCAATTGAGTCCACCCCATTCCCTAGAGTCCTTGAGTCCTCTTTAGAGCCATTGGATATGGAGAGATGAAAGGCTGAGATTGATACTCCTAAAGGATGATTAATATCACTCCCTCTCTACTTTCACTAATTAATCACTAATCCACCCTAATTTAATATATATAGTTTTCCACACAATTACTTCTCTCTCCTCCCACATAATATCATTTCCACTCATTCAAACTTCTCTCTAAAAAAACCACTCTCCATTTTCTCTCATTTTTCCCCTCACCACCACCAAATTAAAAGAACCCAACAAAACAACCTTCCAATTTAAACACCAAATAAACACCACCATCGCCTCTCCGACTCTGCTACCTCCCTCCTCCCTGCCACCACTCCGTCTCCGCTACCTCCCTCCTCCCGACTCCCTGCCACCACTGCTACCTCCACCCCGACGCCCCCTACCTTCACACACCCATCACCAACCCACCATCTCCGACCCACCACCGCAGCACCGCCACCTTCATCATAATTGACACCACATCCACCATCCATGACCTCCTTTTATCCACCTTATGCCGCCTATTCTCCTTCGTCTCTCCTCCGCCTTCCTCCCTCCCGACCGCCTCCTTCTTCTCCTTTCTCTTTTTTTTTCGAATCTAAAAAACAGTAAACAACTCCCCACTTTCTCTTTTTTTTTTCCGGTTTAGATCTGCTATTTAAGGGTCTTTTTGTGGTCGTGTGGTGGTCGACGGAAGGTGGGGCTGTGGTGGTGCGGCCGTGTCTTTTTTTTTTTTTTTTTTCTTTCTTTTAGATCTAGTTATTGTTGATTTATTTTTATTTTTATTTTTATTTAATATCTGTTTATTGTGTTTATTTTTTTGTTTTTCTTTTTTGTTTTCAGATCTGAAAAAATGTGTCAAATGTGAATGACGTCGATTAAAGTAACAAATATTCTCTATTAAAGTCACACATATTGTGTATTAAAATACCACCAAGTCTCTATTAAAATTACACGCCTTATTTTTTAAAGTCACATATATCGTCTATTAGAGTAACACTCATTATCTATTAAAGTAAACACTAATGACCTTAAAAGTTACAATTGTTGCCAGATCTGTTTTTTTTTTTCTCAGATCTGAAAAAGTGTCGATTGAAGTAACACAATTCTCTATTAAAGTTACACATCTTCTTTATTGAAGTCACACATATTATCTATCAAAGTTACACAAATTCTTCATTATAGTTACACATTTATTTATTAAAGTCGCATTGTGGGTGTGAGATACACACTAATGTGCTTTTTCTTAGATCTTGTTTTTTGTGTTTTTTTTTTAAATCTGAAAAAGTGTGTCAAATTTAAATGACTTCGGTTAAAGTAACACAAATTCCCTACTAAAGTTACACACTTTGGTTAAAGTAACACATATCTTTTATTAAAGTAACACACATTATTTATTAAAGTAACACAAAATGACCTTAAAAGTTACACTTGTTGATGTCAGATCTGTTTATTTTTTTAGTTTTTACTTTTGTTTTCAAATTTTTTTCTAGATCTACCTTGCTTTTTTCATAGTTTTTACTACAGTTACACTTATAAAGGATTACAGTTACACTCATAGAGGACTACAGTTACACTCATAGAGGACTACAGTTACACTCATAGAGGACTACAGTTACACTCATAGAGGACTACAGTTACACTTATAGAGGACTACAGTTACACTCATAGAGGACTAAAGTGACACTCATAGATTTGTAGTAAATTACATAATTCAACATGTAATAAAATTCAAAAAATTCCACTCAAAATGACCTAAAATTACTAAAGTTACACTCGTAAAATATTAGAGTTACACTCGTAAATCATCAAAATTACACTTGTAAAATGTTAAAATTATATAAATTCAAATTTTTATGTACAAAACCGTCTTAAAAAAATTAAAGTTACACTCCTAAAATGTTAGAATTACACTCGTAAAATGTAAAAAATTATATAAATTTAAATTTATAAGTAATAAACCGTCTTAAAAAAATATTAAAGTTACACTCGAAAATCATCCAAGTTACACTCGTAAAATGTCAAAATTATATAAATTCAAATTTTTATACAAAACCGTCTAAAAAATATTAAAGTTACACTCGAAAATCAGCAAAGTTACACTCGTAGAATGTTAAAAGCATATATATTCAAATTATTATATCAAACCCGTCTTCAAAATTTAAAGTTACGCTCGAAAATATTAGAGTTACACTCGAAAAGCATCAAAGTTACACTCGTAAGGTGTTAAAATTGTTTAAATTCAAATTTTTGTATACAAACCGCCTTAAAAACTTAAAGTTACACTCTAAAACATTAGAGTTACACTCGCAAGAATCAAAGTTACACTCAAAAATCTCAGCAGCTCAAAAGTGCTTAAAAGTGTTTAAAAAGTGATTAATTTAAAGTAGAGAGAGAAAGTTAATTAATTAGTGCATATGTAATTAATTAGTAATAAGTGTATTTTTTAATCTCCCAAATCTCAGCCATCCATCTCCCTCATCCAATGGCTAGGATGTGGACTCAAGGACTCTAAGAATATGGTGGACTCAATTGAACTAAGCTCTCTATATATATATATATATATATATAGAAGAGATCAAATAAAGGGTTGGGATGAAAACAAGAAAATGGTCATTAGTGAGTGTTTAATCTACTTCTCTAACATCCACACTAGTTAAACCCACTAATACATCTATCCCTTTAACCCACATTTTCCCCCCAATTCAATTCATTCAAAACAATCTCTTCTTCTCTCTAAAAAAATACCACCTTCTCTCTAAAACATCATCTTCTATTCTCTCTAAATTCAAACCACCAACCAAAACCCCCAAAAAAAACCTAGATCTACCCACACCACCCTCCGGCCTCCACCCACTTGCCACGCCGCCACCTCAACCCCACCTGCCATGCCGCCTCCACAACCCCATCTTCCACCGCCACCCTCTTCATCCTCTCTGCCACCACCGCACCCCACCTTCCTTTTCTCTAACAAAAAAAAAACATGCACCGCCACGTCCGCCCTACTCCACCGCCACTCTTCCACCACTACTCCACCGCAACTTCCTCCCTCACTCACCTTCATCGCCCTCCTCCCTACTCGACATGCACCGCCACTACACGACCAGATCTGGAAAAAGAAGATGAAGGTGGAGCCGGCGGCGGTTGTGGTGCGGTTGTGGGGTGTCTGGGGTGGTTGTGGGGCCCTGGTTGGTCGTCTGGGGTGTCTGGGGTGGTCGGGTGAAGTGGTGGGGGTGGGGCTGTTCTGGGTTTCTTTCTCTTTTCTTTTTTTTTTCTTTTTTTTATATTAAATTTTCAGATCCGATATATTTATTTTTTTTGGTTGTGTTTTAATTTTGTTATTTCTTATAATTTTTATGTTTAGATCTGATTTTTTTGAGTTACATAAATTAAAGCTTCTTACATTTAGATCTAGTTTTTTAGTACAAATTTACACTATAAATGATTAAAGTTACCTTATAAATGGTTAAAGTTACATAATAAATGATTAAAGTTGCACTATAAATGACTAAAGTTACACAATGACTAAAGTTACACTCCTTCCATCTTTTCTTATGTTTTTATTTTTTCTTACTTTTTAGATCTATTTTTTATTTTTTCAGATTTACTTTTATTTTTTATTTTTTTGTGTTGAGGATATTTATCCTATTTACATTTGTCATCTTATTTTTATTTTCATTTTAGTATGATTGATTGTGTTTTATGATTGAAGTTACATTATTTTGTACTGAAGTTACACTAGGAATGACTAAAGTTAACATGTCTTGAAGTTACACTATTACGAATTGAAGTTACACTTTTAAGTTCTGAAGTTACACTATTAAAGGACTGAAGTTATGCTTGAAGTTATACAATTAAGAACTGAAGTTAGGCTTGAAGTTATACAATTAAGAACTGAAGTTATATTAGTAAGGACTAAAGTTACCAAAATATGCCTTAAAGTTACATACATATGTCTTAAAATTAAAGTTACATACATATGTCTTCAAATTAAAGTTACACAAATACGATTTGAAGTTACACTTGTAAAGACTGAAGTTACACTCATAAAAAGGATCAAATCATATAAATTGTCTTAAGTTACAAAAATTCAAATTTGTACCGTCGAAATAACATTTTGGGTTAAAGCTACACAAATAAGGGTTGAAGTTTCCCTCGTAATGACTGAAGTTACGCTTGAAGTTACGTTCATATAGTTGAAATCACATTTTAGCTTGAAGTTACACAAATAATGGTTGAAGTTACACTCATAAAAGGCAAAAATCACATAAAATTGTCTTAACGTTACATAAATTCAAATTCATATAGTCAAACTCACATTTTAGTTTGAAGTTACACAAATAAGGGTTGAAGTTACACTCGTAATGACTGAAACTACACTCATAAAAGGCTAAAATAACATAAATTTGTCTTGAAGTTTCATAAATTCAAATTTATGTAGTCGAAATCAAATTTTAGTTTGAAGTTACAAAAATAATGGTTGAAGTTACACTCGTAATGACTGAAGTTACACTCATAAAAAGGCTAAAATAACCTAAACTTGTCTTGAAGTTTCATAAATTCAAATTTATGTAGTCGAAATCAAATTTTACTTTGAAGTTACAAAAATAATGGTTGAAGTTACACTCGTAATGACTAAAGTTACACTCATAAAAAGGCTAAAATCACATAAACTTGTCTTGAAATTTCGTAAATTCAAATTTATGTAGTCGAAATCACATTTTAGTTTGAAGTTACATAAATATAGGTTGAAGTTATACTCGTAATGACTGAATTTATACTCATAAAAAGGCTAAAATCACATAAACTTGTCTTGAAGTTTCATAAATTCAAATTCATGTAGTCGAAATCACATTTTAGTTTGAAGTTACACAAATAGGGGCTGAAGTTACACTCATAAATCTCAGATACTTAAAAGTGCACAAAAGTGATTAACTAAAGGCAAGCGAGAGAAAGTTAATTAATTAGTGCATAGGTAATTGATTAGTGTTAAGTGTGCTTTTGTCTCTATAATCTCATCCATCCATCTCCCTCATCCAATGGCTAGAATGAAGACTCATGGACTCAAAAAAAATGGGTGGACTCAAAATAACCTATTTCTTTCTCTCTCTCTCTCTCTCTCTCTCTCTCTCTCTCTCTCTCTCTCTCTCTCTCTATATATATATATATATATATATATATAGAGAGAGAGAGAGAGACCGGATCCGGTGAGGCAGCTAATTATGGCGAGGCGGCTAGCCTCACCAAATTCATCCATTAAACTTGGACTTTGTTTGTTTTGTGAATCTCAGACCTTAATATGTGAATCTGAGACTTTGTTTTGTGAATCTGAGACCTTATCATGTGAATCTCAGACTTTGTTGGACTGACACCTAATTTCTAATATGCATTGGGCTGAAAAATTGTTGGGGTCATTCCTAACTTTTCATTTGACCCAAAATCATTTCTCTCTCTAAAAAAATAAAAAGCCCAAAACACTTAACCCATCTCTCTCTAAAAAACTAACAAAAAATATATCTTCATAAAATCTTTATAATATCACAGATTGATATATTAATGCATAAATTTAGGTAACTCAATCAATCATATAAGTTTGTTAATTGCATCATTCAATCAATTGCATAAATTTAGGTAATTCAATCGATCATTCATTCAAATTTTCGAGAGAAGACGAAGATTTCCAACAATCAATTGCATAAGTTTATTTTTGATCATTCATCTAGGTAATTGATCATTCCATCAATCAATCAAAGACGAAGATTTCCAGGTATTTTCCAGTTAATTCAATCCTAAATCGATCATAAATCGATGATATAACGATCGATTGATATTTCCTTGATGATAAAAGGCTTGCGATTTACTTATTACATTATTTTCGTCGATTTGCAGCTGTAATTGCTATGGAGATTGTAGATATCGCAACGGTTGCTGATAATACAACGGTTGAAACAGGTATTTTTTTTTTTTTACGATGATTAATGTTTTATGAATCATAGATTGTGTTTTATGAATTCATATGTTAAGTTTGTGAATCTGAGTCCTTGTTTAGTGAATATTGAAGCTTCATCTGTGAATATATAAAAGATAATACTCTGAAACTTGATCGAAATTAATAAGATCATGTACTTTGCTCGTTTCCTTATTTTGTGAATCACAGTCCTTGTTCAGTGAAACTTAGACCTTGTTTTGTGAAACTTAGAGCTTGTTTTGTGAACCTAGAAGATAATATTATAAAACTGACTACTAGCTAAGTGGTTAAAATCATCTTCTCTGCTCTATTCTATTGTTTGTGAATCTTAGAGATTTTTTTGTGAAACTTAGAACTTGTTTTGTGAAAGTAAAAGATAATATTATGAAACTTGATACTTGCTGTGTCTATTATTTTGTGAATCTTGTAGGCCTCGTTTTGTGAATTATACAGCTTGTTTGAGTTCTTGTTAATCTGATTTTGTTGAACCTTTTATCTCCTTAGGTGTTGATTCCAATGTCAACTCCAACACTCTAATTCTGGTCAGTTGTGGTGTGACGCCTCGTGTCGGTTGTGGTGAGGATCTTTGCTCTAATGTTGGTAGTTCTGGTCAGGATGGTGAGGTTTCTACTGTTGTCTCAACAACCCCTACAATGCCAACTATTTCGACGCCTACTACTTTGGTAACTTACACACCGTGTGGTAGTGAGCAATGGATAAGTAGGATTGAAGAGAAGTTTACACCGGTGATTGGCAAAACATTTGTGGACTTAGAGTCAGCGATTATGTTCTACAAAATTTATGCTATTGCTTGTGGGTTTGAAGGGAGGCTGTCTTCAACTAAGAGGTTTCATGATGGTATTATTCGAACAAAAGTCATGGTTTGCCATCGTGAAGGTTTTAATAAGAGGAAAAGACGTCCTCCCCAAGCTGGTGCACAAACGAAGACAAAATCAACTGCTAAAACCGGCGCGAAAAAGGGGGGAGGTGGAGATGAGGCTGAGAGTTCTAATAGGCGAACAGGTACTAGGATAACCAAGATTAAAAGGTGGGGGTGTGAAGCGATGATCAAATTCATGTTCGAAAAAGGCATGTACAAGATTCAACTATTCTACGAGGGTCACAATCACCCACTGACTCCGGTGAAAGATAGGGAATTCGAGAAACTTGCAGAAAATATAAATAAACTGGAAGCATATCATAAGCAGTTGATTATCCAGAATTTGAGAGTGAATGTTGGGCCTAGTTTAACATACAACTTATGCAAGGAGCAAGCAGAGGGTATTGAAAATGTGGGAGCTTCCCTTAGGCAATTCAAGAATTTTCAACGGAATGTGAAGTGTCTACTTAACTGTAAGGATGGACAAATGTTCATATCGCGTTTGGAAACCCTTAAAGAAACGAAAGGGTTGGAATTTGCTTATGAAACGGATAGTGACGGATCTTTGACAAGGATTTTTTGGACAGATGCGGTGTCCAAGAGATCTTACGCATTGTTTGGTGATGCATTTTCATTTGATCCTACATATGGAACAAACAAATACAACATGAAATTCACGCCTTTCACTGGCATTGACCATCATAAGAAATCGGTAACTTTTGGATGTGCTCTTTTAGACCATGAGGACGATGGAGCATTTATTTGGGCGTTTCAGCAATTTTTGAAAATAATGGGTGGCAAA